>BJCM01272339.1:0-14276 GCA_018326385.1 Flaveria bidentis | reverse complement strand
AAGATGATAGTTTGAGCATGTTTGGGTTAATAGGAGCATGTTAGTATGTTCATGAATGATTTCTTATGTGGTAGAATATGTTAATTTAGTTGTATGGAATGCTTTGTTGGTCATGTACGAAGTTGAATGTTGATTAGTAACTTGGGCATCATGTTTGAGACCGGAAATTGATCATTGTGGCGTGTGTTGGTTAATGAATATAATAATGATCATCATACATGCGTGCGAATCTGAGGCCCCTACGTAGTAGGATTGGCAGTGTTAGGATGTGAAGTCGTGAGTGGCTGAACATTGCATGTAGTGCATGATTTGATCTTTGTATGGTGTGTTAGTTATGTTATAACTAGTGAGCATGTTAATGACTTAGATTCGCATGATTTGTATGATATTTGGGGGTATGATGATCTAGGTAATACATATGGGTGATGTAGTATCTTGTGTGATAACCATGTACAACTTATGATTATGTTTGCTAAAATGGATTATAACTCATAATGTCACCAACGGGTCAAACGAGTCAACTGGGTCAAACGTGTCTATTTTCTGAAACCTTGAGTCTTTGGTTGTAGTGTACTTAGGGTTTCACATGTTCTCTGTTTGCTCGTACTCATATACTTATATGATCAAGGTAACCTCTGAAGGTTGTTTGTCCACTCTGTCTGTCAAGTAAAACTCTAAGTATCTATTACACATATCAGGTGAGTTCATGCCCCACTCTTTATTTAATCTCTTTTGGGGGAGATAGCATACTGGTAAATCACAAACGCTTTATATATTCAAGTTGTGTATAATATTAATATAGTGTTGGTATCATGGAAAAGTCCTCACACTTTCAAATTGTTAATATTGAATAGCGAGGAAATTTGGGTAGTACTACTGGGTTTGACGAGCCCCACCTGTGTGACTCGAGGTCAGCCGGGTGCAATTTGTCCTATTGAACATTGTCACGTCCTGTTAAGTCGTGACAGGAGGCAAAAAAGTAACACAGTCAGCTTCAATTGCGGAATCACTATGAGTTAATATTTATTGAATGGACTAGCTATCTATTACAATGCACTACTTTTATATCTTTACTATTAAACTGCTTATGTTTGAATATCACTCTTGAACTCACCAACCATTGTGTTGACATTTTAGTATGATATTCTCAGGTCATTAGTTTGCTTGCCAATAGGAGCACTACATGGTTTCACTTGCATTTTATGACTCGATTTTCAAGACATCTTTATTGTTTTAATGGTTAATGTTTACTCTTTTGGGAAAATGTTTACTCTTTTGGGTTGGCTCATGTTTTGCCATAGTATACATTTCTATTTCATTGGTTTGTTTTACAATACGCTTCCGCACAGTTTAAAGTTTCTACTTTGGTTGATTTTATTTAATTATGGCATATAGAGTCGTTCTGAGTAACTATTGACTGTGATCCTGGTTTGTCCACACGCCTCGCGGTAAAACTCCGCACGTGGATTTTGAGGGTGTGACACCGTGGGTGGTCAGCCAGGTCAGCCTTTTTAATTTCCAGTTCTGGGTCAGCCATCTTGGACCCGGTCAGTTGAAATGAAGCGCGTATCAAACAGGCTGACCCGCTGACCGAGTCAGCCGGTCAACCGGGTCAGTCGATATCAAACACCCCTTAGATTTTTTTTTCTTAAACTACTATAATAGGGGATCCGGGAGCAAACCTTTAGCTGAGGTGAAACATCGGTAGAAAATTTAGTTGGAGATCACTTTGAAATCATAAATTAATGGGAAGGTTATTTGATAATGAATCTCAATAGTAATTAACCTTCGATAGAAACCTTAAGTTCGGTAGAAATTTACAAAACAGTTTGGTTGAAAGTAAATTTCAGTAGAAAAATTTATAGAAGCTTCATGATTAAAAGTAGTTTCGTACCAAAGTGGTTTTTGTTGATGCAATTATAATCAGTTGTATTTAAATTATTAATTGTCAATTAAACAGTTATAAGTATTCTGTTAATCAATCAATGTAATATTTTGACCGTGTGTAGTGGATTAATTTGGTAAAGTTTGGGTACAATTAAGTGGATCTCATTCTTCATTTCTCTTTGAATTAATCTCATTGAATATTTATGTGTATAAGTGGAATAACTCAATGAAGAAGCGTTCTGATAATTTTAAAAAAATCTAGATTCACAAATTACAAAAGTCTACACAAACATGAAATGTTAACAAAACTAAAAATTTTAAAAAATCAACTTTTGTTATTTTAGTTAGATATATAACGTGGTGTTGAAACGGTTAGAATTTTATATTATTTTTGTAATCATTTTGAGTTTACATTATCATCAATTTTTTTTATTTTTATTTCAATCAAATCACCTTATATTAATCTTTAGAACAGGTTCAGTTTTAAATTTCTTGTTTATGTTTTATATAACTTTGTGCTATACGTTTTATTTTTTAGAGTGAATTGCCGTTTTTTTCATATGGTTTGGTCATATTTGTAATTTTCATTCAAAAAGATTTTTTCTTATATTTGTCTCCCAAAGTTTGAAATAGTTGTCATTTTCATCAAAAAACATGAAGTCCATGGTAAAAAATTTTTATTAGCAACACTTAAACATAAATTAAGATTTTGTTTTTATATAAAAGATTACGCAAGTGGAACTAATATTTTGTCATTTTCATTCAAAAACATGAAGTCTGTGGTACCCTTTAACGATAAATATTTAACATTTTAAAACAATGGAACTAATATTTTTGGATGAAAATGACAATGTTTCTCAAACCTTGAGGAGCCAAATGCAAAAAAAAATATTTTTGAATAAAAATAATAAATGTGATAAAACCACAGTATAAAACGACAATTCACTCTATTTTTTATTTGGTGAGAAGTTTGAATATAAAATACATGGGTAGGAATGTATTGTAGGACCATATCAAGAGTCTTTGCGTTGTAAGTTCTAAACATAGATTTTTCTTTCATGCTTGACTCATAGAAGACTTCAGCTTTATCCTTTGGTTTTGATTTTTTGTTTTCTTGTAAGAAAGATATAAACATCATGAAACTTTATAAAAACGTGATATTCTTACATAATCAATTTTGAATAGAAAAACAAGAACCACATAGAAATTTATACATACCGCTTTATATAGACATATAAGACGGTTTTTTGACCATTTCTCTTACATTACTTTTGATTATTATTTAACATAATACTCTCAAAGGGGATATGTGGTTCTTGTAGTTTCCTCTTTTATATATTAACACTTATATAGTTATATAAAATTTATAAGTATTGTTTTTATTATGTGTTTCGAAGAAGGTGAAAACAAAGAAAAGTATCATTGAAATTTCCAAATATTCTTTTTATTGTAAATTCATATTTCCACATTGATGGCACATTGTTTGGTTTAAAATTTGAAGTTTTAAACATATATGGCCGCCTTTTGTTTTTGAAATTTGACATTGTATCCATTATGATTATTATATTCGATAAAAATACATAATATTTATCTTGTTTCGAATCAGGTATGAAACGATCCACAGAATTGAAATCGTTTTTCTCTATTAATAACAAAACATATTTTTAATGTATTTTACACTTTATACAAAGTAACTTTAGTCCAAATTTTTAAACCTTTGTAGACATTTTAAATATTTGTTCTTGTCTTTTTTTAAGAAATGTTAACTCACATGCTCTTCAAAACCACTTATATATTACATACATATATATACATACACTAGAACTCTCAACAACATATAAAGTAACATCTTTACCACATACTATATATTACTATTTACTATTTACAAATTGATCTTTGTAAATTATGAGATTAGATATTGTTTACTATTAACAAGCTTTTGATCTATCAGACCATGAGGTATGCTCCCCCAGTGAGGAAACCATGCTTGCCACCTCAGGTCCTTAACTCACGTTCACTAGCAACACCATCTGCCTCTATCGTGAAGGGTGAAATTGAGTTTCACAAGCGAGTCGCTTACGATTGTGACTTCAACATCAGAAAACAAGAAGATAATTAATTGAGTTAAACTAATTGAAATGATACATTATTCAAATAAGTTTTTTATTATTATGCTGTGAAAATTATCACTCACACTCGCTTGTTGTACCCCTTAGTAGTAAACTACTGAGTAAGTAAGATGATATGACGTATGTTATATAAACAACTTACCATGTCACATTCCCGTAGTGGCCGGTTGCAACTAACAATGTGATTTTTATAATTGCTCACCATCTTACTAAGAGTATAAAGTTGATTTTTATAATTGCTCACTATCTTTTTTTTTATAATTAAGAATGTTAATATTCAGTCACATGTAAAATATATGTGTATCATTATAAAGTGTAGCCCCAACTAAAGTACATTAAGTTATTAACTTTATTATATTTACTTAGAAAGGTGTATGAGTGAGCAAACTAGTAAAGGTTGGTATGAATGTTTACACACGTTACATACTATTTTTCACATAGACTAATGACCTATACACCCATTTTTACTGCGTATATCTTCAAGATTACCTATTATGTTATTTGATGGTATTTTCGGTGTTAAATGAATATAACCATTGAATTCATTAATTAAGTCATTCGGAAATTGTAATATAATTTTTTGATTTTTTATTCCATTATTTGAAGCTAAAACTTTAGTTTAATTGTAACGAGATTTATTAATTGTGTTACTCGATGGGGTCTGTATTTTTTTTTCATAATTATAATTGTAATTTGTGGTAGTGTACTTTTGAGCGTTGATAGGACATAAGTGTTAAAATCCGCAACGATAAAATAATATAAAAACAAAACTACTTGGACACTATAACAAAGTACACGACAAACTATAAGGCCTAAGGAAATTATATAAGATAACAGAGATGAAAGAACTAAAAAGACAAGGTAAAACTAATTGAACATTCTATGAAAAAAAACCCTTGTATGAAACATCTCGCGGGTCAGTAGTATCTTATTATACTAGTTGTCGTATAGCTTACGTGCACTTTTGTAGTGATGTAACTGTAGATATTTATCAATTTGAAGCCTTCTATGAAACATCTCGAGGGATCAATGCTGGATGATTATCAACGAAGTAGAGTTTCACTAGTCGATTATGAGGCTCTCCATGATCGTCTATGCAAATACCTTTATGAGGATGAGGTGGTGTCTTGAACTTCATCTAATAACACCGAGATCACATTAATAAAAAATTCAAAGTTAACACTTACTTGTTTCAGTAGCCTCTTCCTTGGAATTTAATGAGTTGCATGAAATGATGAAAACTGAAATTTAAAGTTAGCCAAAACACCAAAACATTTTATGTGAGAAAATGTTATTTTAAATATAGTTTAAAAGTATATACATTGGGTAAGAAAATGATTTTTCTTAAAGAAAAACAACTCTAGCAGTGAATTTACCGTTGCATAACAGTAACAAAAGGGATTAGATTGTGTTGGTGAAATACAGTGAACGTTCACCGGGCTGAAAAGTTTCCCGGATCCAGCGAGGTTTTTTCCCCTCATTGACGAACACGATGAAACTCTTATCGTCACTACTATCGTTGTCATTGTTCGTTATTTAAATTACAAAAGTTTAAGTTGTTAAACGGAGTAAGTTTTCGATATTTTTATTTCCCTCCCCTCTTGTGAATGGTGATGATTGCTGATTGCCCCGTTTTCGTTTAATTAAGGCGCTTAATTTTCAAAATATGTAATCGGAAGTATTGAAGAGTTGACATTTTGACCGTACAAGTAGACATTAATAGTTGTCGTTATTCGCCAAAATAGACAAGTAAACCGCGTTAATCGCGCCGCCTCTTTTCTATGTGGTCATGCGGCCTCGGTCAACCATCAATATTAAACGAAATTTCTCCTAGTTACTTAGACACGTATCTTGTGTAAATTTAGATACAAATGTTTTATTATATTATATTGTTTATCTTTTAAAGGAAGTTAACAGATTAAAAAAACGAGTAAAAATTCAATTTAAACCTAAGGATTTAGAGGAAGTTAAATGTTTATCTTTTTACTATGTTAAGAGTTGGTTAACACTTTTTTTCATTTCTCTTCTCTTCTTTTCTTTTTTTTCCTTTGTTTTTTTCTTTTCTTTTTATTTCCTTTCATTTCAAAAAGATTGAATTTAGTCTTTATTTTTCTTTCATTTTCTTCCATTTCTTTTTTTTTTCTCTGCTTAAGTAAATTCAGAAACACAAATTTCTGACAATCTTTTCATTAAAAAAACTTTGAAACACAACTATTTTTTATTTTCTTCTATTTCATTTCTTTTCTCTCCGTAAGCAAGAGATGGGTGTATGATTTGATTATTATGTTTTCTATATAATTAATTCACTATTTTTATCCGTTTTTCTACCATAATTTTCGGATGATTGTTTCATCTATTTCAAAATACTTTTTTTAATTATTTTTAGTGATCTTCTCTGTTAAAATGACTCATATATGCATGCAATAGAAATATAATAGTAGAAAGAATTCTGGATAAAAGGTTTGTGATCAATTATGGAAAGGACACATGCGAAAGGCTTTACGGGATTTTCATAATTATTTTTGTTACCTACGTTATCTTTAGTTAAAAAAAGGTTTGCCTTTATTTATTTGAACTTCAAATATCTTTGATACACAAAACTTTTTGACTTCAGATTTAATTAAAGATTATTATTTAATTTAATGAAAACATATCATTTTATGTTCATTCGAGACTGTTGTAGTTAAAATTTTGTATTTTTTTAACATTTACGTGGGGTTTAGGGTTTTACCTACATTATCCATATTTATCCTAGTTTTACCCTACATGCTAGTGATATTAGAGTTTATTTTTCCTTCTATTTATTATGCTCTCCATGGTAGCGTGTAACCGAGAACACGAATATTTAAAATGAAAAAACTAAAACTTTAAATTCAAATTATCTAAAAATTTAGATACCACTTTTGGTTAACGAGGTCTTTTTTATATAACCAGTCAAAATAAAAAACAATATAGAATAGACACGAGAAGTAACAACGTTAACAATATATAATTTTAGAATGAGGTCTATGGTTATTAATCCTTATTGGTTGTTTTAGGCGATGGTGCCACGTGACATGTGGTAGAATGTTTTTTAGGCATTTTACCAACTTTTTAGTTATATTTATAAATAAAAGGGGAGATAACAAACAAGAAAAAAGGGCTCTAGCCTCTTTGTTTGTTCATTTGTTTTCTTTTCTTTTCACCTATATTTTAATTGTATTAATAAATAAACTAGATAAGAATAAATAACAATTAGGCTTCTAGCTTACCCGCAGACATCTCTAAGATAAATAGCCTTTTTGTGCAATTTCAAATGTGAAATAAGTCTCCGTATGTTATTGGTGAAACTTACTACTTGAAATTCAAGAGACCCTTTGTTTTCTTTGTTTTCTTTGTTTTCTTTTTGTTCTTTCGAAACAATGGAAAGAAATGAATATTTTACCATAAAAGAATTTGACACTCCCCTTTTTACATATATTTATTTTATTGATTAATAATAATAATGTTAGAAATTTTAAATGTAGTATACACAATAATCATAATTTCTTTCTATTCATTTTATCAATTAACATTAATAAATCCAATTTTTGAGTTCATTTGGATAGTGATACAAAAAAATGATACCAAATAGTTTAGTACAAAGATTCTGTTGATTAATTTATAGCTTTAATTGATACGTCATTTCCTTACTTTTTATTCTAAACTGAGATGTAAGACAGTATATGTGTGCATTGGGTAACTTGCATATAACATGGATATTTATATATCACGGACAACAAAAAAAATAAAAAAATAGTATTGATAGAACAACAGAATATATAAGAAACTCAAAATTTTAAATTAGGGATACATATATATCCTTAACATACTAAAGCGGCTCCCATTATTGGTGTCAAACCAATAGCGATTCATACAAGCACCTGGGTTCGAATTTTGCTCCTTTCATTTGGTTTGTTTTATTGTCTTTTTTCCTATATCACTTCCTTCTTTTCTTTTTAGTTGTGCCAGTGGCTAAACGCGGGTTACAATCTAGTTATAAACATAATGGATTGCTTTGTTTTTATTGAAATCATATATGTATATGCCTACTTACAGTCTTACACATATATGCCTACTTACAGTTTTAGTCCTAATTTTAACTAATGATAGATGATTACCTTTTATGTAAAGTGTTTGTCAAATTTTACAATCATTAGTTTAACGAACGTCATATGTTCATATAACTCAAAGTTAAAATTAATAAAATATCCTTGCATGTAAAAAATAAAAATGGAGTTTGACGAAAATCACGATTTTAGTCCAATGGTTCATTTATTAAACTGATGGTCCAATAGTTTTAAGTTTTGTTTCAATTTCACCAAAATCATTAACTCTTTTAGTGTAATTCTGTTAAGTTAACGTAAATTAACTATATAACCCTTACTAAATAAAAACAAAAAATATATCATCATCATTTAACTCTTATCACCATCATCCAACCCTAACCCATCTCTCTTGCTATTCCTTCATCACCACCACCATTGCTCACCGCCACTCGCCACCACCCACCACCCATCACCAACATAAACCCCTTAGCCCGTATCATGACGCTTCTTCCACCCTCAACATCATATTTCCACCGCCTCAAACTGCTCTCCCCTCCATCTGATAAAAAAAACTCCAAATTAAAGAACCCTAATCGAATCGAAGGTGGGGTGACAGTTTGCAGAGTCGGTCACTGAACCACTGCAAAACACTAACGGTGTTAGTGACTTAGATGAAATTGAAATAAAACTTGAAACTATTGAACCGTCAGTGTAATAAATGAATTATTGGACTGAAACCATGATTTTCGTCAAACCCCATATACGAAAATAGTAATTTACTCTAAAAAATCATAATAAAAATTACAAAAACTATAATACCTAAGATCTCCACCACATGTCCACACACCCCTCTAATGTTTTTCCCGCCGAGTAATAAATCCTCGCATCTAAGAAAACCTAGTAAATTACTAATTTGAGTTGCTAAATATATTTCAATTGAAATCTCAATCTAAAACTAGTTTTGATTTTAAACTTATAACATTATTCGACTATGTTCCTGTGGTTTGTTCCGTTTAATGTATGGTTTTTGAAAAACTCTCATGTACTTATTAATTTACTGTTATTTTTTTGTTTCTGAATATGTTTCTCATTTACAAGTTATTTTAAAATGTACTATATATCAAATCATTCGAGCTCACTGTTAACGTAGGGCCAGTGGCGGGGCTTGAACACTCTTATAGAGAGGGTGTGAGATGAAATCAAATTCTTTTATGAGGTGAACTCAATATATATATGTATATATATATATATATATGTATATATATATTACACTACCGGACCAAATATTTACACAATCGAACCAAAAATTAACACTACTGACGAAAATAGAACGGGCGAGGGTCTTGGCCTATGCGTAGGGCACCTAAAGACCCAAACCCATAAATCATGGATTTGATCGGCCCATGGTAAAGCACCATACGAACGTATATCTAGAGGTGTTCAAAAATATCCGAATCCAAGAATCTGATCCAAAAATCCAAATATGAAATAGCCGAATTTCGGGCATCCGAAAATTTGAATTCGGATTCGGATAGTGATTTCCAAAAGTTTCAGATATTTGGATATCCGATTATCCGAATACTAAAAAATATTTTTTTATTTTTTTAAATTTTAGATATATTTTTACTTTAGATTGAGATTTTTAGTGTATATTGTAACTTTTATGATATAAGTTGATTTTTTATATTATTTTTATAATATTATGTATCTAATCATTGTAAAAAATACTAAAAATAACAAATAAAAAAATAAAAAATGAATTTCGGATTCGAATATCCGAAATTTCGGATGCGGAAACGAATAATGATTTTCACTATCCAAAATTTTCGAATATTGGAATTCGGATTGAACACCCCTACCGGTATATCACTCATTCAAGAAGTCACAAGTATCACCAATACTAACGGTTGATATGACACACCCCCCATTGCATGAAAGGTATACCCGACATGCGTAACAAACTTGATGAGACCACTCTTATCAATACATATGACGGTTTTCCATACATCATAGAACACTTAAATACAAGATGAGGGAGATTGACTTCTCCATACATAAATATTACCCTAACTTACGCTCTCTCAATCTCTCTCTTTGCTCATCTTATTTCCGATAGCCATTACTTATTCTAACGGCGAAGGATTGTTATAGGGGGATTTTCATTTCTATAACGCCTTAATTGGTGTTGTTTAAATGTGTGCATGTTGAGGGTCGGAGAAATTGTTATGGTAAATCGGAGCTCGTGTGGAATCCAACCTACTCTACCCGGTACATGCATTTGCATTCATTAAACAAAAACATAACTACTGATTTGGAGATGGAACCAAATAAAAATACGTGAGATAGATGACAATATATATATATATATATATATATATATATATATATTGATAGAGGGGGGGTCCACGTGGCGGCAGACTAAACAAGTGTTTCTAAGTTGTCTCTGCTCTTTGGACTCGTAGCTGTTAAGCAATACATAACTTTACTTAATATTATTAATTATTAATTATTAATTATTAATATTATTAATTAATTTCAATGTTTTTAAAATTGAATCGAATGTTGAATCGGATATTTTACTGGTCTAGTGATTGGACTGGATTTAAAAACCAGATAATGTCATAATTATGTATAGAATCATTACAGAACTACTTTTTTATTTTCAAAACCAAAATAACCACTAATTTACGTAAATATAAATTACGAATAATTGATTTACGTAAATGTAAGTTAAAGTTGGTGATATTTAGATGTTTTACATAGTTTATTGTTCCATGTATGATATACATATATGTAAAACAACTCAAATATCACTAGACTTAATTTATATTTATGTAAATCAATAGTTCTGTGATTCTGTAATGATCCTAACTCTATTACATGTATAGTTATAACAATTAATTCAATATAAATAATTTACATGTGTAATTTATAATTATATATAAAACATAATAGTAATCTTATGTCCAACACAATAATTTACTATTCAACCCACCGTTTATACCTATTAGATTCCAAAAAATAAAAAAATAAACTGATTCGAGACGAACTGGCCAGTCGAAATTTTCTGAAACAACCTAATGCAGACTGGTTCAATCACTCCTCCGATTTCCGGTCGGAGTGGCCGATTCTATCCGGTCTTCAAAACACTAGTTAAGTTGCGAAAAAAAAACCTACCTAACGCAGACTGGTTCGGTTACTCTCTCCTTTTCAATTAAATAATAAAATTTTATACTTTTATCATTACTTTTTTCTCTTACCTCCACTCACAATCACTTTTAAAAAATAAAAAATTTATAGGTATTGAATAGTAATTTTTAGAATATACCAATTAACAATAACATTTTTTATCTGTTTCACTCACAACCATTCAAAATCATTTCACATAATATCCCAAACACACTTACATTTTTTAAGGACTCAATTATGAACGCTCTTAATGAGAGACGTAAAAGCAGCCACGTCATCTGGTTACGAAAGAAACATCGTTTATCGAAGCATAAGAGTGCGTAAGAGCATTTACAGTAGGTTTCTTATCTTTATTCATATAATTACACTAAAATTCATTACATTTTCTCTCTCATTTTCAATTAAATAATATTTTTGTACACTTATCATTACTTTTTTTCTCTTCTCCACTCACAACCATTTTAAAAATATTAAAAAAATTATAAGGGATTGAACAGTGATTTTTCAAATATATCAATCCATAATAAGATTTTCTCTCTTCTTCACTAACAACCACTCAAAAACATTACATATAATATATCAAACATACTCATATAATTTTAAAAACTACACTGTGAATGCTCTAAGAAGGGCGTGACCTTTGAGGCTGCTGACTACACTCATGGTGTGAAAAGAAATCCACAATATCAATTGTCCAATCAATGGTTTACACATTACCTTCTGTTTTTCTATTATTTTATTGCATTTCTCATAAGTATTTTTTTATTCTTCTCAAATAAATTGTGCTTACTAACTTTACAATATAATATATACTAGGTTGGTATCCTATGTATTACACGGGTTGAATAAATAAAATAATAAATAATTAGTAATAAAAATTTATGAACTATAAAACCATGTTTGAAGATAAAATATGATTATAATTGCATATGAATAGCTATTTCAAATAGGTAAACAATAGATAAGTTATAGAAAGAAAGATATATAGATAAATAGATAGTCTAGTTAAATAGATTATAGTTCGTAATAAACACGAAAAGTTACAGTACGATATTTAATATAAAATATGTATAAAATTATATATACGTACTTGTTCAAGAGATAAAACAATTATACTATTTTTAAATCTCTTATCTGAATAGTTTTATTTTTAAATATTTGTTTTAAGATTTTATTACAAAAATTTATTGTTTATAAAACTCTTGTTTATTAAAAACTCAAGTTTATCATTATTCTGGTTTATTTAATAAAAATACTTTTACAAAATCCAAAGTTTTATAATTATTTTAAAAAAGTACTGATTTAATTTTTTTTGTTTCAAAAGGTTCAATGTTTTAGAAAATACATGAATTTTATAATTTAATAAAATTTATTTTTAAAAATATAGTTTGATTTTAAAAAATGTAGATTAGAGAAAAAATATATCAATTGACTAAATTAGTTTTTATGAAGAGAGAGAAATTGTTTGAGTATTTAAATTATTTTAATACCCTTTTGGAGGGAAAATAAAGTGAGAATGTTTAGAAAATTAACAACTGTCAAAAATGTGGTTTAAGAATATGACAAGTGGCAAAAAAATCTTCTTTTATTAATATCTATAGATATACACACACACGCAATTTTTCCTAAACACGCCGGTATAAAATTTAACTACAACAAAGTTTGTTTTAAAAATAATATTTTTGTTTCATAAGGGGTTTTAACACGTGTTTAGATTGACATATCAAATAATAATTAATTGTTTAAAAAGTTTATATTAGTTGTTTAAAAATTTCACTAATAATAAAAATCATAACATCCGTCAATTTCCAAGTTAAAACTCATTTTTTTAGTTCTATTATAAAATTATAACAATAATTGAAATGGACCAAATGCATTAAATTTACAATCTATATTGTGAATTATATATTTGTTAATCATCTAAATAACTTGTAATATTTTTTTATAAAGTTAAGGTGAATAATCATTTTACAATAAATATTTAATTGGTGAAGACTTATTAAAATTTTATAAAGTTATTAAATGAATAAAGATTTACTATTTATTATAAATTCTAATTATTGAAAATAAATAATCAAATAATAAAGCTTACGAGATTTATAAAGATTAACAAATAATTGAATTGGTTTATCATTCAAATGGGTTTTATAAAGTCAAGAGGTGAATTGGTAATTTTTAATACTTGAAATAAAAGTTTTATTACATAAAATAATAAAAGCCTGAAACTTCAGGGGCTAAACTTGTAAAATTGGAAATCTTTGAAACCAAACCACCAACCCTCCCCGATTTCCCGTCGTGCACCTCGGCCAACTCCGGCCACGCGTCCGGCGACCGCCAATTCTCAATAAAACCTCGAATTGAATGCAATTAAATCGAACCTTAACTTTTATGCATCGGTTTCGAACTTAAAACCGTGTTTAATTGTAATTATTCGACCTTTAACTCGAGAAATCAAAACCGAAACAATCAATTCAAATCGTTAAACCGTCGATCTTGTAACCATTCGAATTGCTTTGAATGTTGGGAAACGTTCTAATCGATCCTTTAAACCATTCTGCATTATCAATCGCACAACAACTCCCCATTCGAATCTCTCGATCGTCACTTTCCTTTCGAACCTGTAACTTGGTCGAAAACTATCTTCAAAGCATTCTAGCTTAAAATTGCTTGAGGGCTTTGAATCCTAAACATCCATTGAAGCTTCTTACGAAGGGAATTTGATTAACATCAACGTTTGCACCTTAAAGCACATCCACGCAGTCGCGACTCGTTCGTAAACCCGAGAGCATCAATTCGAACTCAATAACGTAAGTTTCACACATCATTGTACTCGTTTTAACATGGAGAAACAAAGCCCTAATGTTAATTGGATTAAATCGCACAAATTGTTGCTCAATTTGGATCAAATCTATTTTAGGGTTTATGTAGGATTTGGGGATTTTGCGTAGAAACTCTATTTGGATTTTAATATTAAATTTGAACCAAGTAAGAGCTTTAGCCCAAT
>BJCM01272334.1:0-15684 GCA_018326385.1 Flaveria bidentis | reverse complement strand
CCGCCCCCGAACCCCCGCTGTCCCGCGGAGGATCAGTTATGTTTTATGATGACTTATGCTTGTGGTGCAAATGTATATGTATGTGAATGTATGATGCATGATGTTCATGATGATGTGTGATGGTGTATGTTATGTATGATGAGGCGTGATG
The DNA here is from genome assembly GCA_018326385.1 of Flaveria bidentis. Lineage (NCBI taxonomy): Eukaryota > Viridiplantae > Streptophyta > Magnoliopsida > Asterales > Asteraceae > Flaveria > Flaveria bidentis. Next base: position 15,533 of record BJCM01272334.1, on the reverse strand, counting down.
ATGTTATGGTTATGTATGATATGTTTTCTTATGTTCCTTACTATGTATTATGATGTGACTTTACGTGGTATGATTATGATAATGAACTTAAAGTATTATCTTAACGAAGCGAAAGATTTAAGATAATGAAAGTGGAACATAATGAATGAATGAATGAAAGTCTTGCAAGCAAAGGAAATGAGGTTCATAACTCATTGAGAGTTGTTAGTTGAAATGTGTGTCTATAGTGTGCGATTTTGGCTAACTCATAAGGGTTCATACACATAGTAGGAGTTAGTCTTGGTGACTGCTTCAATACTTGAGATTTGGTAATTACTGTGTGTTATGTAGCGTGTGATTTTGGCTAACCCATAAGTGTTCACACACATAGGAGAGTCAATCTTAGTGACTACTCTATACGTGCAATATGTGCGAAACGGGGTCCTTGTCGCTTAACCCTGATGATATAGCTTTGTGCTCAAGAGGGGGGTTAAGCATATGACAGAACCTAGATAGAAGTGAAACATAATAAATGTACGAAAAGTGCAATAAGTACGAAATGTGCGAAACGTGCGATATGTACGAAACGAACGATGATGAAGATAATAATTATTACCTTGATGTACGTATGATGTGTGATCACATGCGATAGTAAAGAAAATTGTTTAATGAATGAAAGGTAATATAAAGTTTTATAAAACTAGAACGCACTCAACAACACTGATTTCTTATGCATTTTCCAGTTGGCAGGTGATTGTTGCTGAGGATGGCACGGGGTGGCTACTTGTCTCATTTTGGATGGCATCCATTTTATGACAGGATAACGTTTTTGCATTGTAATGCAAACGAGCGATATTTTGTAATGAACGTTGTATTATTTTGCAAAAAGTGTTTATTTAAATGAAATGAAATGGTTGTTTAAAAATGATTCCACTGCTATGTTTTAGTAAAGTTAACGTAAGTTATATGTTTTATGTGCGATGATTGACCAGCTGTGAGCATCCCGGGAACGATGCCTTACAATTAACCTTGAATAAAATAAAAAAAACATCAAAAACAATTTAAAAATGTTAAAAAATCACAAAAAGAAGTCAATTTTGATGAACAAAAGGATATATACATGGGAAATAATATAATTACAGTCGTTATATCATTCACGGTGCTTAATTTAAAATTTGAAAGACTGTCATGACTTACCTGATATGTTGGTAGGCTTAACTTGGAAGAGAAGATACATGCTGTGATGAATTAAAATCTTTTTCAATGGTGAAACTTTCATCTTAGAGTATAGGTATGTATTGGCTTATCTAAGTGTATGTGTGTGTAGTAACCTAAACACACCAGGTAATGACACTTTATGAATCTCTTTCACCTACATCGAGTTTCATCTCTGTTTTACTAAGCAAAGACCTGAAGAAACAAGCACATATTGCACATGCATTGATCCAAAAGATTCCCAATGAGTAACACATCCAAATTGGTTGAATCTACAATAACAATACATTGCATGTGAATGAACAAAAGAATCCAATCATGGATCACCTTCCAAAGTGAAATGAAAAGAATCCCAATATGGATCATAATGAAAAGGATCAAAGTAAAAGAATCCTAATGAGGATCAGTGAAAATGAGATCTCATAACTTAAGTAACCTGGTCAAGAAAGTTGTAAAAAAGTTCTACCATGCATTACATGAGGATGGTTGATCATTCCATGCTTATGTGTGTGAGGTAAATGTTGAATAATCAAATCAACCAAAACATGATAAATATCACATGCATTAAAATATCAACCGAGTATGAGTTTAAGAGGACACACATACCTTCAATCAATAAGTTCATAAACATGTCCATCTTATCACAAAAGAATGCACATGTGTAATGTAAGATTGATATGATCCCAACAAAAGGTATACTTCTCTTCATTCTTAAATCAGAAAAATAAAAAATCAGAAATATTTCATATTCAAAAGTTTTAAATCTTTAGAGTTTATATCTAGATGTGGATATAAACTATAGGGAGAGTAATTTAAAATTTTGACCAGCTTGTATAGATATTTACTATCTTAAATTACTTACTTAAAACTTCTAGACAAATCAAAAAGAGTCTGTCTGTGTTGGTGCAGAAGTTATACCATAGTATCTCAACTTATGCAGATTCTTGGAAGTATAAGAAGTCCAAGATCAGTCAAACAATGGGAAACTTGTATCAGCTCTAATATACAAGTCAATCCAAGCAAGAATTGATAACTCCAACAACAGCCAACAACTTCTTAATTCAATAAAAGACAACTCTTCATAACAGGAAAAACAGAAACATTAAGTTTTGATTAACTTCAAAATTTAATACGGGTAAATGCATTGGTTAATGCGGATAAAGGTAACCCATGCATATAACCAATGCGGGTAACTGTTTAGGTCATTTATAACTAATGCGGATAAGGATTTTATCCTACCGCATTTGTGTCAAACAAGTATACAAAAACTTTGAAGTGTTAACAGCCTATGTGGACAAAGTGTTCTACCGCATTTGTTAATGCGGAAGAAATTTTCACTACCGCATTTGTTTTTACTCATCCGCATTCTTTAATGTGGGTGACATCAACACTTCATGTATATCAAAAATGAATAAACAAGTGCTTAATCTCTTCTGTCACTATGATGGTGATCAAGAAATACAGACAACTTCATTGTTCAGTCGTATTTGTTGAATTAAAGGTAGATAAAGGAGTTTTACTCTACTGCATTTGTTACAGTGAACAAATGCGAATAAACTTTGTTCAGCCGCATTTGAAACAGTGAACAAATGCCTTCTAACTTTGTTTCAGCCGCATTTGTTACAGTGAACAAATGTGAACACACTTTGTTTAACCGCACTTGCTACAGTGAATAAATGTTGGTTAACTTTATTCAACCGCATTTGCTACAGTTAAACAAATGATATTAAGTTTTCCACTTCCGCATTTGTAACATTACACAAATGCGGATGATTAAAACTTTTCTACATTTGCTACAGTGAATTTAAGAACTTGACCGCATTTGTTTTGAAACTTGTAACAATTTGTAAAAGCCATTAGTTGACTATTTAAAGCAATTTCAAAAGGTCCCTTTAATACTTTTCAAATTTGAGAGAATTTAAAGTGCGACGAGTGAAACTCACTATTCTTCATCAATCATCATCACCATTAACAAACCTGTGTTCTACGATTCATTTCATCAGATTAGTCCTCAGTTTCGATTCTCTACAACAATAGTATCGAACAAAAGGTGAAAATCTTTAAATTTTGTGAGCTAAAATGTCGGACTTTTGAACTAATAATGAACATTGAACTCTAGGTCAATAAAGGATACTCAAAATCAGACTTGATTTAAGAAATGATGATCATTTTTTACTACAATGAACATACTAACTAAGAAGAATAACAATCAACAAGGGAACTTCAAAATCATGTCCAACGTATGAACAAAGCATAACAAAAGATGAAAATGTTGAAATCATATCTTGAATCTAAGAGTTGAAAAAAGGTTAACCAAACAAATATAATCTCTCCAAACATGAAAAACAAAATAATAGAGATTATTCATAATAACATCAAGCGTTGGAATCATTCCTATGGAACAGTACTTCCAAACAGTCAACTTTGACCATCACAAGTCAAACTGATGAAACTTGCTTGATGTATGCTTTACAATCTGATAAGTATTTTCAATAATCTAGTTCATATGCCTCTAATGCAGGGTACATGGCAAATCTCACATGGAGCAAGCTCCATAATGTCAGTGATTATCTTGACCCTAATGTACCTGAGGCTGAAGATCTTAGAGATATGATCCGATTCATTTCTACTACCAGAGTGGCTCATGCAATAATAGTTATACCTGACATTTATGAGAGATTCATAAGGTCTTTCTAGAGCACTATTGTAGTAATAGAGATAGATGGTGAGAGAACTCTGTTTGGAAGGATCAATGATGATCATACTCTAATTATCACTGAACAAATAGTGAGACAGTGTCTACAGTTTAGTGATGATGCCAACACCCCTCTAGAGCTTGAAGATGATGAAATCACTACTTTCTTTGCCAAAATTGGTTATGAGGGAGGATATGAAGGCAAGCAGATTGTGAAAGGCCTAGTTGACTTACAATGGAGGTTCTTGATTCATCTCTAGCAACATTGTCTGTCAAAGAGGAAGACAGGATGGAATGATATTCCTATAATCACATCATCTGCCATATGTGCTTTATGCACCAACAACCCATTTAACATGTCTGCCTATGTGTTCAATGGTCTAGTCTCAAACATTCAGGAAGGGAGAAGACATATGTTTCTAATGTATCCAAGGTTCTTACAATGTCTCATTAATAAAGCATTTCCTGACATTGTACCTGAAGGTCCTGTGATTAATATCCCTCATTATGATGCTAAGTCTTACAAGTACTTCAAAAAGATAGATCCCAAGAACTTTTATAGTGGAACCTATTCTCCTTTGTTGCCCTAGATGCTTCAACATATTAATCTAGAAGAACATTTTGAAGAACAAGAGGCTCCTGGTGATGAGCCAAATCAAGATGAAGAACTAGCTGCTCATGATCAGCAAACTGTTGATGAGCAAAGTGATGAAGGACAGAGGACAGTGTCACCTCAGGTTGATGTAGGGGTGATCTTCACACTGGGCCATCTGTTCATGAAACTAATATAGCCTCACATTTCATTCCCTCATCTATACCAGCACCTCAAAGACTACCAATCCCATCACCACCAATACAACCCATCATCTCTCCACATACCTCACCCATACACTCACCTCATATCTCACCAATCCATCACTCACCTAAATCTCCTGTTCACACATCCCTTGCTTCTACTCAGCCTGTTGAGTATGATGACTCTGTCAGCTCTTCAGAGGAATCTAAATCATCATCTGATGATGAGGATCATCGTACGCAAATGCTTGTTAGGCAAGCTATGTCTGAGGTTGTTCCTTCTGAAAGTGTTGCTGAATAAGAAGTGAATAGACCTGATAAGAAGGATGAAATGATTTCTGAGCTGATGAAGAAAGTTGCAAAGATGGAAAAACTATTGAACAGAAGATCTAGTATCATTCAAGATAGACTGTTGGAGTTGGATGAAAAGGAGAAAGAGATAAAAGACCTAAAAGAAAAATATGAGGTTGAAAAGAAAGAGAAAGAAAAGGAGATAGAAAGATTAAAGGCTTCTCTCCAACAATCAAGGGATGAAATAAGTGGTCATGTTGACACTTTATCCATTTAGACCATTGCAATCGAAGAACAAGAAGGATTGATTGAAGAGCAAGCTGACATCATCATTGACTTGCAGAACCAGATAGAAATGCTAAACAAGAGAGTATCTGAGCTAGAACTGCTTGTTGTAATCAAAAGAGAAGTTGAAGCTGAAATGGGGAAAGACGATATGGTTGAGACAAGAGAGGAGAAAAGAAAAAAGAGAGTGATAAAGAAGGTATTGCTGAAAGCTCATCAGGAGAGAGTAGTGATGATTCACCTCCAGTTAAAAGAATGAGATTCTTTAAGGCTGAAAAGGTAGAAGAAACAAGTAAATCAAAACAAGATGAATCAAGCATGGAGATGGTAATTAATACAGAGAAACCAACTAAAACTCACACTGAAGAGGCATAATTCAGTGACATGATTAAAGCTCTTGATAGCTTCGCTATAGAAGAATTCATCATAGATGATGATTTTTGGGATTTTATAGTTGATCAGAGGCTAGTTGCTGAACCCATTGTAGTGATTCCTCAATCTCCTGTTCCCATTGAGAAGGAATTGAGTATGCAATTAGTGCCTGCTGTATCACTGACTAATGAACAAAAGGAACTTATTAAAAGATTATGTGAAGAACAACAAGAGAGAGAAGAATCAACTGCTGCTATTGATGAAACATAACAATCAAAGGCTGAAAAGTGCCTCAAGAAGCTAAAAAGCCTGAAACCTCCTCTGGTCCAAGAATGCAAACATATACCTGGAGGAGGAAGTACTTGTCGGAGAAGGCTAAAGGGAAAAGACCAATGGTGGAAGAAGAACCAAGTCAGAAAAAGCAAAAGGATGACCCTAGAATCCTTGCAGCCATTGTTGAATTTCTAGAAGAGCATGAAAAGGCTAAAGCTCAATTGAAAAAGAAGGCTGACTTTATAGATCTAAACGAAGGAGAAATTGAGGGTGGCTATATGGTTGATGAACCAATAGCTCTTGACAACCCTATGAAGGAGGAGAAATCAGTACAAGAGATGGTTGAAAAGGCCCAAACTGATGACCTGATAGTGAAAGCCATGTTTCTAATCAATCATGGATATGACCCTGATGAGGTATTTAGGATGACTTATGAGGGAATGAAGGCAGAGGAAGAAAAATTAAACAAGTTGCTAGAACCCACTTCTGAGACTGATATGAAAAGACTCTTTCTCCAAAAGCTCCATTGTTCAAATCATCCTCCAAGCAAAAGCAGACCTCCACTCCTTACTTATTATATCCTGATCCTTATAACATGATTGACAGGGAAATGAAGGACTATCTTTTTGGTCAAGGATTTACAAAGAGAAAGCTAGGAATTATGAAGACTAATTCCCAAAGGGCTACCATCCTTAGGTTGAATAATGAGAAGAAAGAAAGGCTAAAGAAACTAGAAGAGAAGATTTCTAGTAAAAAGCCAAGGACCAGAGTATCAGCACAAGACATGCAGCTCACCCATAGAGACCATGACTCTTTGGGACCTATTTTGCATAGATATCCTGAGTGGTTTGCAGAGCCTTCATAATTGAAACTTCAAGAAGGACTAACCACTGCAGAAATATTTAAAGGTGTGTTTACTCCCAAAGGCAAGACTGATAAGAAGATTATTGCTTGAAAGTATGACAGTGACTGGAACATGTTTATGGTGAAAAGGATTTCAGTGTTGGTGCAATTCTTCACAAAGTACTCTGCTCTTGTGAATGCCCTGGAAATCCATGATTTGAAGGAACTAGCCAATCTAGAGCTGATTAATCATAAGGCTATGTTTAGGGGATATGAGTTTGAAGATATTCTAAGAATCTTTAAAAGAACAGACAACTTCAAATCTCTTAAGGCTATCTGCATGAGGAAAGATAGATCCTTTATTAACCCCCTTGAGAAGAAAAGAACTAAACTAGCAGAAGAAGTTGTATTTCCAAAGCTGAAAATGAAACCAACTGAATCATTAAAAATGAAGATGGTGGCTAGAACTCATTCCTTCACACCAATCTCTAATGTCTATTATGATGAAAAGACATATGAGTTGATAATTGAGCGAAAATGGAGAGGAACGGAAGGTGTTGAGATTAAATTGTTCAGTGGATATGATGTGAGATTGCTAGATAAATCTTATATCCACTACATATACACCAGACACTTTAGAGAAATAACCAATAAGCTAGGAGAAGAAGACATGCACTTCTTCTTAAAGTGAATTAAAATTCTGAAAATGGCATATGATCAAATCAGTGCCAAGAGAAAACAGAGGAAGAAGAAGAAGACTCCTCTTCAATACGAGAACATTCTGAAGCTAGAGGTAGATGTGGATGGAGCTTTATTGATACATAGAGATGGACTATCTACTGTGTCTATATGGGAACCAATTTATCTTAAGAAGCTACCTATAGAAGCCATCTATACTATGAGTCAGATTAAGATTCATGTGTTGAATAGAGAAATGATGTCTAATGCAAATGACTTTGTCAACATGATAAACTCCATTTTGGATCCTTCTCAAGCAGAATATCTTATTCCTCCACAAGACCCAGCAGAATCTTCACAACCTCAACCACCATCAAACCATTGAAGAACTTGGGCTGTATAATCCTTAGGGGGAGTATTGTTGGTCCCTGAAAGGATCATTCATGCCAATTCAATTGGTGGGCTGATGCTTGTTCTGCTGGTAATCCCACAAGTCCAAGTATTAATGCGGATGAAGAATTTGCATAGAAGACAAGTGTTTGCTAACCGCATTTGTATATGCGAAAGACATAGAACAAATGTTGACAAGTGTTTATTCTTCCACATTAACAAATGCGGATAGCCTAAAAGAAATGCTGGCAAGTTTTGTATATCCGCATTAACTAATGTGGATGACCGACAACAAATGCACATAAGTGTTTGTTCATCCGCATTTGTCAATGCTGATGACCAAACACTAATGCTGAAAACAAAAGAAGAAATGCTAATCAAGATCAACACATCCGTATTAGTCAATGCGGATAAACAAAGAAATACTGATGAAGACTTAAGACTAGTTCTCTAATGTATAGGTTAGGGGTAGTTTAGTTATTTTGTAAAAGGCATCTTGTCATCCTATAAATAGAATAGAAAACCTCGTATGTGAGGGGACTGTTGATAGACGATCAAAATATTTTTGTTTAGTCTTATGTTCTCAAGGTGTATTGTTACTGTTTAATGCTCAAACCCTAGCATTCATTGTAATCAATCACCTTCATTAATACAAAGTGCATTTATGAGTATTTCTTGCATTTAAAGTTTCTTGATTGTTTGATTCCGCTATACAATTATTAACTCAATCATCATATTCGATCCTTGTGGGAATATCAATCTCACACCCAGTCACATGACATTTCTTATGAACCAGGAATCTCTCTTGTCCACGGCCGATGTGAGATTTATGTAAGGTGTCACAAGAACTCCCTTTTGGACTCATCTTCCTCGATTACCCCGAGAAGTCACCATCCTTGGTGAGGTATGTCTCACATCCCGAATGACACAAGAGTGGCTCTGATACCATTCTGTAACACAAAATATAAATATAAATACATCCCAACCAGTAATTCAACTAATCATGCATTACATGCCATGCGAAGCCACTCACGACTTCACATCCTAAACCCTGCCATACCTACTAAGTAGGGGCCTTAGATTCGCAAGTGTGTATGACAATCACAATCATATTCATCAACAAGGTTCATTCCAACCAACATACACAATAATGATCAATTCCAATCCCAAACATGATTTTCTAATCATTGTTCACAATTCAGCATCATGTATGATCACCAATACCTAAATTCTTTACATGATCAACCAAGCATACATACAACTCAATTAACATATTTTATAACACTAAACATAATCAACAATCATTATAACATGATCATAACATCATAACCATGCCAAAATCATCATATCTAAGGTTCCACAAAAATAAAGTTTCCCTTTTGGGAAAGTAACACCCAAAAGCAATCTAACATCCAATTGAATCATAACTTCATCAACTTTATATCTAACCAAGTTCATAACATACATTCTAACATGATAATCATCAATAAATCATCAAAATTCCCAATCATCATACATAAAAGTTCTACTTTTAGTAAGTTATGTACACACCAATTTCAAAAATTTTCTTGCATAATCCAATTAAACTAACATCCAAATATTACATCTAACATCATATAATCATCAAACCATGAACTCCAAGAACAAAAAGTTTCCTCTTAAGGCTATGTATGAACTACACGATCAATCCATGGATTTCTTGCATAATCAACATAATCTAACATTCATACAGCCTAACTAATATCATATTAACATCTAACAATCATCAATTTCATGTTTTCATCACCAATTTTAAAACTAGGGTTCATCAAGAACAACCAACATAAAAAACTAATCAAAGCTAACCTTTAGATGTGTTGAAATCAAGAATTACACTTGCTAGCACCTTGTAATCCCTTGGAACAAATCAAAATCGACTTGTATGTGTGTTCTTGGATCAAAATCGCAAAGAATAGGGTGTTTGGGTGGTGTTGCGGCCGAATGGGGGTTTGGGGGTGGGATTAGGGTTGTAATTTTGGTAAGTTTTGGTTTATGAATAATTACAAAGTAAACCCCTTTATTTATGTTTTATAAAGTATAATCTTTTTAGCATTTTTAAATAATTTTAACAAGTTATAAGTATTATTAGTCAATAATAATAACCATAAACATTTACAATAAGACACACAACAAATGAAATATATATAACATGTTATTACGTTATCGCGTAAAATTCCCAAAATAAATATTTAAAATTCTATAAATTCATGAATCATATAATCACAACTAATAATCAACATTATTAATTAGATTATTACTGTTTATTATAAATTATTATTATTAAGTCATCAACGTTTAACAACAACTAGTATGTGCTCATGACACGTGTATGCAAGACCTAACGGAAAATTACTGGATGTCACATTATCCCCATGTTGAAAGAATTTTGGTCCTGAAAATTACGTTACATGGTTGTGCTACATCACTAGTTTACTGCATTAGCATAACGAAATCGAATAAGTTATCACATAATTAGAAGAAATCTACTGAATAAAGGCAAATTAAAACTATTGTATATGCGCTTATACTTTATGTTTAAAAAAGTTGTATTAAATGTTTTAAATTTTAAGTAATATTACAAGTAGATCATTCTTAAATGCTTTATATAATACTATATATAATTTTGATATAGATTATATTATCATCATTATTATAAAAGTATTTAGTAATTATATAGTTAAGTATTCAAATAAGATACAACTTTATATTATTGTTGGCGTCGTCGTTGTTGTCATTGTCGTTGTTGTTGTTGTTGTTGTTGTTGTCGTTGTTTTTTTTGTCGTCGTTGTTGTTGTTGTTTTTGTCATTGTCGTTGTTGTTGTTTTCGTCATCGTTGTTGCTGTCGTCGTTGTTGCTGTCGTCGTTGTTGCTGTCGTCGTTGTTGTTGTCATCGTCATTGTTTTTTTCGTCATCGTTGTTGTTTTCGTTGTTGTCGTTATTGTTGTTGTTGTTGTTGTTGTCGTTTTTGTCGTTGTCGTTGTTGTCGTTGTTATTGTTATTGTTGTTGTTTTTGTTATCGTTGTTGTTGTTTTTGTTGTTGTCGTTGTTGTTGTTGTCGTTGTTTTTGTTGTTGTTGTTGTTGTTGTTGTTGTTGTTTTTGTGATTGTTGTTGTTGTAGTTGTTGTCATCGTTGTCATTGTTATCGTCGTTGTTGTCGTCGTTGTTGTTGTCGTTGTTGTTGTTGTTGTTGTCTTCGTTGTTGTTGTCGTCATTGTTGTTGTCATTGTTGTTGTTGTCGTCGTCGTTGTTGTTGTCGTTGTTGTTGTCGTCGTTGTTGTTGTCGTTGTTGTTGTCGTCGTTGTTGTTGTCGTTGTTGTTGTCTTCGTTGTTGTTGTCGTCATTGTTGTTGTCATTATTGTTGTTTTCGTCATTGTTGTTGTCGTCGTTGTTGTTGTCGTTGTTGTTGTTGTCGTCGTTGTTGTTGTCGTTGTTATTGTTGTTGTCGTTTTTGTTTGATGTTGTTGTTGTTGTTGTTGTCGTTGTCGTTGTTGTCATTGTTTTTTGTTGTTGTTATTGTTGTCGTCGTTTTCGCTGTTGTTGTCGTCATCATTGTCGTTGTTGTTGTCATTGTTGTCGTTGTCGTTGTTGTTGTTGTTGTCTTTGTCGTTGTTATTGTTGTCATTGTTGTTGTTGTCGTTGTCGTTGTTGTCATTATCGTTGTCGTTGTTGTTTTCGTCGTCGTCATCATTGTCGTCATCGTCGTCATCGTTGTTGTCGTTATTGTTGTTGTGGTTTTTGTTTTTTTGTTTTTCTTAGTGTTGTTGTTGTTGGTGTTGGAGTTGTTTTTGTTGTCGTTGCCGTCGTCGTCGTCGTTGTCGTTGCCGTCGTCGTCGTCGCCGTCGTCGCCGTTGTTGTTGTTGTTGAGGGTGCATGTCATTTAGAGTGACAGACTGGATCTCGTGTCCACTAATGACTTATACAAACTTCTCAGCACAACTTCAGGGAAGAACAAAGAAATGGATAAACATCTTTTGTCCCTGGTGCTAAAGGTTTTGAAAAGAAGGAATAAGTGAGGTTTTGGTAGCATCAACCTAGGGGGAGTTTGTTGGATCTAGAAAGGCTAGTGCAACCAAAACCCAAACACTTAGCCTATTTTGATACAACTAATAAAGGACTTCAGAAGCTAAGTGTTGAACTTCCGAAGGCAAATGGAGTTCTTCCGAAGATAGTTGCAAGATCAACTTCTGAAGAAAAACTCCAACTTCCAAAGACAAGGTCTTCTCTTCCGAAGTTCAAGACTTAGAAGATTTCAAGACAAACGACTTCCGAAGTAGAAGTCCCCAACCTCGGATGAAGCTATCTCTTCCGATGTATAATTGACCTCTGAAAAATTTGTTCTTCCGAAGCCAATTAACCTTTGAAAGACACTGCTATGAATCTATGGATATAAGTATGGTTCCTTTGAATTGATTAAAAATAACTTGGTACATGGTTTGCCTAAAAAGGAATTTTTCTGTAAAGATAACTGTGTTGCATACTTGAAAGGGAAACAACAAAGACCATATCATAAATCCAAAGTTGTTAACTCTATCACCATTCCATTACACTTATTGCACATGGATCTATTTGGTCCCACAAGTATAATGAGCATTGGAATGAAATCAACTGCTTTGTGATTGTTGATGATTTTATATGATTTATTTGGGTATTCTTTTTAAGAACTAAGGATGAAACTGCTAAAACATTAAATATTTTTATTCTTAAAATTGAAAATCAAATTTATCACAAGGTTAAGATAATTAGAAGTGATCAAGGGACTGAGTTTAAGAATCACATTCTTCACTCATTCTGTAACTCAAAAGAGATTGCCAGACAATATAGTGCTCATAGAACTCCTTAAAAAACGGTGTTGTTGAGAGAAGGAACATGTCAGTGATTGAGGCTGCTAGGACCATGTTAGCTGATTCAAAGTTGCCTGTAACATTCTGGGCAGAAGCAGTCAACACTGTATGCTATGTGCAGAAGAGGGTTCTTGTAGTTAACCCACATGGAAAAACCCCTTATGAGCTACGGAATAAGAGGCCACCGTTCATTGGCTTTCTAAGGTCCTTTGGCAGCAAGTGTATCATACTTAACACAAAGGACAACTTGGCAAAATTTGCTGAAAAGTCAGATGATGCTATCTGTGTTGGATATTGTTCCAACTCTATTGCTTATAGAGTATACAACATCAAAATCAGCAATTTGAGGAATCATCCAATATTGTTGTAAATGAGCACACTCCTTGTGTTAGGAGGAACAACCCTGATCATATTTTTGACTTAGAATTGTTTTCCAACTATTCTAAACCATCTTGTGAGAATGTTTCAACTAGAACTTGAACTCAAAGTGATTCTAATGATAATAAATGTTTGAGTTACCCAGACCTCGTTTAAGTTCTCCAAGATTAGCAAAAGTTCAGGCTCCCACTATCTTCAAATCTGATAGTATGACAATCTCAATAGATAGTGGAGCTTCAACCAGTGGTCCACCTAGTGAGCCTCAAAACTCATATGGTGACACTAGACAACACCAAGCAGATAGAAGTAGCATTTTGAAGGAACATGCAACCGTTAATGTTGCCTCCAAGCCAACAAATGATGATGGTGTTTCTCATTTATTCAATCAGTCCTCATTGAATGAGTTTAAAACAACAACTGGTCCAAGTGTTCAAGCTCTTGAGCAAAATATGTCCAACCTAGATTTATCTTTACAACTGGAGGTGATTCCCAGGCATAGGATTCATAACACTCATCTAGCTGAGAACATCATAGGAGAAGTCTCTGAAGGTGTGAGAACCAAGGGCAATTCAATGGCTTTATGGGAGAATCCTTAGTCTTTAACAAGGGGACAAACTCATAATAGGAATGTCTGTCTATACTCATGCTTTTTGTCTTAGATGGAACCCAAGAAAGTAGAAGAAGCCTTAAAGGATAGTAGTTGGGTTGAATAAATGTAAGAGGAATTGCTTCAATTCAAGAGACAAAAGGTTTGAAACCTATGTCCGCTACGATCTGGTCAAGTACCTATAGGCATCAAATGGGTTTTCAGAAACAAGAGAGATGACAGAGGATTAATAATCAAGAACAACGCAAGACTGGTAGTTCAAGGATACACCAAAGAGGAAGGAAATGATTGTACTGATGTCTTTGCACCAGTTGTAAGACTTGAGGCAGTAAGGATCTTTCTTGCTTATGCTGCATTTAAGAATTTTACTATCTACCAACTTGATGTCAAGTGTGCCTTTCTATATGAGGATATAGATAGGGAAATCTTTGTGTGTCAACCTCCAAGATTTGAAGATCCACAACACCCTAACTATGTGTGCAAGTTAGATAAAGCTCTATATGGGCTGCGCCAAGCACCTAGGCTATGGTATGAGAGTTTGTATCAATTTCTCATAAAGAGTGGATACACAAGAGGCACCATTGATAAGACTTTATTTGTAACATCTCGTAATTTCGTTAATTTAAAAAGTTAACTTTGTTAAATTATTTATGCCTTTGATGAGAGTCTATGGGTTACTGATGCTTATTGTTTTAATTCTTTAACTTGAAAGTTGATCACGTAAATGATTACATAATAATTAAATAAAAAAAATCTTAATAATGATTTTGATAAAAAAAATATTAACATTAATAACAATACCAACAACAATAAATAAATGAAGGTAATAACAAAGTAAATTAAAGATGATAACAATGATTTATAAAAGACTAATAATTGATAAGTTATAAAAATTAATTAATCTTAAAGTTTAAAAAGGTTAAGGGGGTTAATTTGTCATTTTAGAAACTTAAAATGGAAGTTTTGGGCATGAAATAATAAAGCTTGAAACTGCAGGGACCATTAGTGTTAAACATCAAAACTCAAACAATCATTCCCCCTTTCACTCGTTTTTCCGGCCACCAATTCCGGCGAACTTCGGCGAAGCTTCGAAACACAATAAAACACCAAATTAATGACCAAAAACCGTTCTAAATGCTTCGGGAAAGTGATTCGAACTCAATGATGAACCTTAATTGAGTTTGAAACAATGTTATTACGGTCGATTGGGGCCGAGTAACCGATTACACATGACATCAATCGTTTGGCAATTAAAATCTCTTAATGGTCTAATTAAAACAAACAAACATACCCAGTAAATCCCACTCAAGAGCAGGGTCTGGGAGGGGTAGTTGGTGACGAGTCTTTCCTCTATCTTGGGAGATAGAGAGACCGCTTCCGAAGAGACCCCCGACTCAGTAAGGAAAACAATATCGTAGCAATTATAATATACGGCATACAACACACAGGTAAAGATCACATGAAAGCTGAGAAATTGAGTACAACAAATAATCGTCAAGAAATGCGCGAAAGGGCAGATTGAAGAAAACAGGGGTTCCGTAACTAAGTCTACGACTACCCTTCCTACCCACAGATCCCGCTAAAAGTCCTTAATTCCTCCACGCACTCCTATCCTCGATCATGTGCTCAAAGAGATGCAAGTCTACCATATCTCGCCTAATTACCTCGTCCCAAGTCAACCTAGGTCTACCTCTACTCCTCCTACCCTCTACGTTGATGTTCTCTACTGCTCTAACTGGTGCTACCATCAGCCTCCGCTTTACGTGCCCAAACCATCTTAATCTTCCCTCTCGTATTTTATCTGTGATACCAGCCACCTCTAGCCTCTGTCGAAACACGTCGTTTCTTATTC
>BJCM01272330.1:0-12039 GCA_018326385.1 Flaveria bidentis | reverse complement strand
ATTGTAAAGTATAGTATGATTTGAAATAAAGTAAAGAACGGTTTTAACGAAAGTAAAGTATTTTATTATTAAAACTAGAACTCACTCAGCATCACTGACTTTTTGTATGCATGATAGTTGGCAGGTATTATTTTGATGTTGAGGAGTTGCAGGCATGGATGCATAAGCTACTAGGAGCATTTCGAGGCTGGCATCCGTATTTTGACATGTCTTTGTATTTTGAGATGAACACAAATGTTGTAAATGAATGAAATGACATGTTTTTAGTTATTAATGAAAGTTTTAAATTCTGCTGCAAAATAAATGTATGTTTTATAATGTTTTAAGTGTAATGAATGACCAACTGTGAGGTGCCCGGGAACGGGGCCCTACAAGTTGGTATCAGAGCTAAAGTTTAAGCGAAATAGGTAAATTTTCAAAATAAACCTTAACTTAAACTGAGAATGGGACTAAAAGGAAAATGGATGCCAGTCCTAGTAGCTACATGCCTGCAGGTAAAGGTTTTATGTAAACGTTTTATGTAAGTTAACGTTAACCGACATTATGTGCGCATGTTGTGTGGTTTATGTGTTGCTGATAGATTTGGATACTAATGTAGTCAGGATAGGTAATGCTCGGGGTATGAAGAGTAAAATAAGTGGCTAATCACTACTGGCCACTATAATTAGGGACTTACTATACTTGACATAAACTGAGCTGTTCCCTTGAGCGACTGTGTTGTTGTTTGAATCTTTCAGTGTGTTAGAGGATGGCTGGTGGTAGATCTTCTAAGGCTTCGCGAGGTGGAGGTGGTGGTGGACGTGGTGCTGAACCACGGGTCATAAGAGGAAGGTCTAGGGCTGAAAGAGTAGTCCATGAAGAACCCGAGACCCCTCATCAGGAAGGCGGTGATGAGAATGCTAATCAGAGGGCCTCGATAAGAGAGGCAGTCATGGAGGAAATGCATCAAGTCATACAGACGATCCTACCGTCTGTGGTGACCGAAGTTTTAAAAGCTGTTAGAGATGGGAGAGACAGGAAAGGGGTAGACTTTTGGGCGAAAGGAGACGACCCGAGACTGAAACGGTTTTCTTCGATGACGAAGAGGAAGAAGAGGAAGAGCCTGCGCTGGAGGCGGCATGAGGCTGTAACTATGGGGCGTTTCAACGATGCAAGCCCCCAACGTTTGATGGAAACGAATCTTCTGCTACTACTCACTGATGGGTGAGAGAGATGGAAGCGGTATTGAATATCAGCGAGTGCCGCGAGGATCAGAAATTAAAGTTTTCTACCCATTCTTTTGTGGACTCGGCTCTGTGTTGGTGGGACAATATAGTCCAAGCCGAGGGTAGCAAAGCTATTGGGAGGATGAGATGGCCGGAGTTGAAGAGGCTGGTGATTGAGGAGTTCTGTCCTCACCGAGAGATGGACAAGGTTGAGAGGGAGTTCTTGCAGTTGGAGGCGGGAACGATGACACTTCAGCAATATACCGCTAAATTCAACGAGATGGCAGGTCTGGTTCTGGATCAGGTGACACCTCTTTCACGAAATATCAAGAGGTACATTCAGGGCTTGCCGGCAGACATCCGTAGGCACATGATCGCTACCGAGCACGTTTAGGTTGGCGGTTGATTTGGCGGGGAGTTTGTATGATGAAAGATCTGTGATGGTGACTGAAGGTAGCAAGAAAGGAGAGTGTGATCAAGAATTGAACGGAAAGCGATTGGGACGTGGTGGAGCCGCTCCAGGTAACAAAGCTGCACGAGTGGATGATCAACATGTGGTCATAACTGGTGCGGGGTCGAAAAGGTGTGACAAGTGTGGACACAGGCACCCCGGGGAATGTAGATTGGGGGCAATGTCTGTTTCCGTTGTGGAAGGACCGGACATGTGGCGAAGAACTGCGGTATGGGGGTGATGCTATTCCTGTGGTGAGGAAGGTCACATGAGCAGGGATTGCAAGAAGTCGAGGGCGGAAGGTTCGAGAGTGAAGAAGGTCGGAGGAAGCTAGGACGGACCCTGATGTTGTGTCAGGTATATTTCTAGTAAACTTTAGCCTCAGTGTTATTTGATTCCGGTGCTAGTAAAAAGTCTTATCTCTGCTGCTTACTGTGCTAAGTTGCCTGTTAATGGTAAGAATATAGATGAGCCCTTTCGATGTAAGAACTGCTATTAGTAAGTCTACCAGGTTACCTAATGCCCGAGAGGATTGCGTGATAGAATTGAGAAAGAGCGCTTATTCCTGCTAGACTGTTCAAGACAGACATAGGTAGGTAGACATGCATCTCCGGGTGAGATGATCAGTAATCTACGACTCGAACCCCAAGAGTTGCAAGAAGATGGATTGATCAACCGTGCACGACCAGAGTTCGTTGTCGACCGACAACAATGGATTACGATGAAGGCTTCAACCAGGAAAGTGGATTGTTTGATTTGGAAATCGAGTTAAGCTAATACTAAAGTATAAAGGGTCATTCCGAGTTGTTGCTCAGGTAGGAGAAGTGACACATCGACTGGAGCTTCTCGATGAGTTAGGTGGAACTCATCTGATTTTCCATGCATCTCGTCTAAGAAACAGCTCAACTGATGAGGATATGATCATGCTACTAGAGAACACTGAGATGGACAAAGCATTCAACCATGAAAAGCAACTGGTGGCCATTACTAATAAGAAGAAGAGAATAGGCTAAGGAGGATGATGGTTTCACTTGTGCGGGTGCAGTGAAGCCTAAAGGGATCTAAGTTTAAGTGCAAGATCAAAGAATAGGTGAGACAGTGTTACCCGTAACTGTTCGCCTGGAAGGTCCCATGCGCCCAATTTGAACTTAAGGTTTTCTAATTGGTTTTAAGGGGTATTATGGGGAGATAGCCTGGTTATGATGTGATGGCTTATGTTTGATGTGTGTTATGTATGTATGATGTGCCTGTATTGGTGATGGTGTATGTTTATGATTATGTATGTTCTCTTATTATGTATGTATGTCTTCCTTTGGCTTTGCGTTGAACGTTAATAAATATAATGAAAAGTATTATGTAATATAAAGTGGAAGATAATGAAAAGAGGAACATAATGATAGAATGCATGCATTAATAAAAGAGAAAAGTATAGAAAGGCTTGCAAGCAATATGTACAGAGGTGCACGACTCTAAATGCCTTAAGCTCTACCGTGTGTGGTTCAGCAAATCCTAAAGTGTGCATGCAAGGGTTCCGGTCTTTGTGACTGACCTTCAGTGTTGTTACCCATTTTGAAGGGGGTGTTGTTACCCATTTCGGTGGGGGTGTTGTTACCCATTTCGGTGGGGATGTTGTTACCCATTTCGATGGGGGTGTAGTTACCCATAATGTTGGGGGTGAAATATATGATGGTTACCAGAGTTACGTATAACTTCGGGGGTGTGGCATAAGGCCAAGCATAGGTACGAGGTGAGCGACTTTGTGTTGCAACAGACTCGGATAGAGTTCAATCTTTGTGATTGACTCATATGGGATCTTTGTCGCGTACCCTGGTACTGTGTCACTCTTCGGACATGAGTCGGGGGTTTGTTTGTCAGACCCCGGCACAATATCAGTCTTCGGACATGAGTCGGGGGTATTGCATATGATAAAAGTGACGGATGATGAGATCCTTGTTGTGTACTCCGGTATTGTGTTAGTCTTCGGACATGAGTCAGGGGTTTGTGTATCAGGCCTCAGCATAATATCAGTGTTCAGACATGAGTCGGGAGTATTGCATGAGACGAGATAATGAGGTGAGTGACTTTGTGTTGCAACAGACTCAGATAGAGTTCAATCCCTGTGATTGACTCGAATGGGATCTTTTTCGTGTATCCCGATGCTGTGTCAGTCTTCGTACATGAGTCGGGGGTTTGTGTATAGGCCCCGGCACAGCATCGGCTTTCGAGTATGAGTCGGGGATATTGCATGAGACAAGATTCTAGTAATAAAGAGTAATGAACGAAAGATAGTGTATGAAAGAACGAAGTATGAAATGAACGTTAATGAATTATCGTAATAACGTATTGAACAGGATCCTTGTTATTCGACCTCAGTAATCGTGGTTGAGTGCCACGAAGAGGGTAAAGTCTGACCGGATCTAGAAAGAGAAGTGAACGATAATGTAATACGTTGAATGAACGAAGTTAATGAATGTAATGATGAAGATAATAATGATATTATCTGTATGTACATGTGATGCATGATCACGAACGATTGTAAAGTATAGTATGATTTGAAATAAAGTAAAGAACGGTTTTAACGAAAGTAAAGTATATTATTATTAAAACTAGAACTCACTCAGCGTCGCTGACTTTTTGTATGCATGATAGTTGGCAGGTATTATTTTGATGCTGAGGAGTTGCAGGCATGGATGCATAAACTACTAGGAGCATTTCGAGGCTAGCATCCGTATTTTGACATGTCTTTGTATTTTGAGATGAACACAAATGTTGTAAATGAATTAAATGACAAGTTTTTAGTTATTATTGAAAGTTTTAAATTCCGCTGCAAAATAAATGTACGTTTTATAATGTTTTAAGTGCAATGAATGATCAACTGTGAGGTGCCCGGGAACGGGGCCTTACAGTTTTGGTCAAACGGTCAACAATCACCCATATACTATCATGACCATGAGGAATATGAGGTAACTTGGTTATAAAATCCATGGATATATGTTCCCATTTCCACATAAAGATTTCGGGTTGTTCAAGTAAACCACTTGGTCGTTAGTGCTCGACTTTAACCCTTGCACATGTGAGACACTTGGAAACATAGGACGCTGTATCTTTCTTCATTCCAGGCCACCAGTATTGACCACGCAGGTCCATGTACATCTTATCGGAGCCAGGATGAATGGAATATCGGGTTTGATGAGCTTCGTTCATAATGAAGTATCGAAGGTTATCACGATTCGGGATCCAAAGTCGATTAAAGAAGCACCACATGCCGTTCGATTTTGTCTCAAGTAGTGACCGGATGTTAAACACCAAATCTTCATCTTTCCCTTCGTCGGTTAACGCCGCTTATTGAGCCTCGCGAATGCGTAACTTGAGATCACTATCAATCCTTATGTTTTGAAGCATGATATTAGCCTCGTTGACATCCACATGAATCTTGGTATCAAATTCCCCTAACGTATCAAACCATTGCCTTCGATCTTGGATTTCTTGAAGCGAGACAGTCTTGTTGTGGACCTTGCGACTCAACGCGTCGACTACAACATTCGCCTTTCCAGTGTGATAGCGAATGTCACAGTCGTAGTCGCTAATCAACTCAATCCAACGACTTTGTCTCATGTTGAGATCCTTTTGGTTGAACACGTGTTGGAGACTCTTATGATCAGTGTAGTCGTTGCATGAGAACACAACGAAGACCTTGATTAGAGGCATCACAGTACACGGTAAAGTCGTCGTTTCCATCGGGGAGTGTGAGAATAAGAGCGTTACACAGCTTGCGTTTTAGTGTCTCGAAAGCCTCCTCTTGTTCGGGTCCCCATTCAAAAAGTCGATTCTTTTGGGTTAGCATCGTTAATGGTTTAGAAATCTTCGAAAAATTTGCTATGAACCTACGCTAATATCCCGCTAAGCCTAGAAAAGAACGAACCTCGGTTGGGGTTTTGGGAACACACCAATTTTTCATGGCTTCTATTTTAGCTGGATCAACGTGAATTCCTTGGCTATTCACCACATGCCCTAAGAATTGAACTTCTTCCAGCCAGAATTCACACTTGGAAAACTTGGCGTATAATTTCTCCTTCTTTAAAAGTTCGAGAACTTGTCGCAAGTTCTCTCATGATCAATTTTCGTCTTGGAATAAATAAGAATGTCATCAATGAACATGATCACAAAGTTATCCAAATACGGTTTACATACTCGATTCATGAGATCCATGAACACGGCAGGTGCATTGGTCAAGCCAAAAGTCATAACCATGAACTCGTAATGTCCATATCGAGTACAAAAAGCGGTCTTTCGAATGTCGCCAGTGTGAACACGTAATTGATGATACTCAGAACGTAGATCGATCTTTGAGAATTGGGTTGCTCCTTGAAGTTGATCGAAGAGATCATCGATTCGAGAAAGAGGGTATTGGGTTTTGATGGTAAGCTTGTTGAGTTCCCGGTAATCGATGCACATACGGAATGAACCATCTTTATTCTTCACAAACAGCACAGGTGCATCCCACGGTGAAGAACTAGGACGAATGAAACCCTTATCGGTCAACTCTTGTAGTTGACTAGCTAGTTCTTGCATTTCAGACACTGCAAGACGATAAGGTGATTTAGCCACAGGGTTTGCACCAGGGATAGTCAATCTTGAACTCAACTTCTCGCACGGGAGGTAATCCCTTAAGATCCTCGGGAAAAACTTCGGGAAAATCTCGCATGACAGGAATGTCCTTCAGTTCCTTACCCTTGCCTTTCGTATTAACTACATATGCCATGAAAGCTACGTAGTTTTTACTTAAGCACTTTCGGGCTTTGATGTAGGGCATAATTTTGAGCCCTTGAGATGATTTCTCCCCAAAGACTTTCAAAGTATCACCCATCGGTAAAGGAATTCGAATGCACTTTTCGAAACATAGAATCTCCGCACGTTGCTTGGCTAACCAATCCATTCCGATAATAAGATCAAAGCTTCCCAGTTGCATAGGAATGAGGTCGATGAAGAACTCGTATTCGTTAAGGCTTAAGGTACAATCGCGTATAACGACGTCAATGACGATCGATTTACCATCGGCGACTTCGATCGTGAAGGATCTTTCTAGGTTAACACACGGCTTAGAAAGTATAGGCTCGAACTCCAAAGATACGAGAATGAGGATAACAAAGGATAGTAAATTAAACAAGAATAAGCTAAGAGTTATAAGGCATGTGGAATGATTCCATTTGGTAACACATTAGAAACTTGTGTATACCGTCAAGGTGAATTAACCCATTTGCCTTAGAAACTTGTGTATACCGACCATAGTTTATCACTCATCCCAGAAATCCCTAGGTAAGCATAACTAGTCCCGTAAGATTTATGCAAAATGCTTACCTTAGCCCGAAGGCCTTTTGCTAGGAAATCTAGAATACAAGTGTCTATGTGTCACACAATATGTCTTAGGTTCATGAAATCAAAACCTTGATGAGATTTGTATAGATTAGACATAAAGTCTAAAGATCCAATCAAGAATAAGATTAAGAAACTTTATATTCGGGGAGAATCAAAGAGTCAAAGTTAAGTTTAGGGAGACGGGTAACAATATTTAAGCAATCATGTGCTAAGGCATCAAAATGCACATAAGAAGACATAACATTATGCATCATGCAAACCATATATTTTAGAAGATTGAAATATAATTCTATAAGGTTCATGCATACGCTATAGTCTAGGTCACCATTTCTAATAACCTAAATCCCTATAGTTATGGGCTCTAATACCAATCTGTCACACCCCAACCTTGACAGCGGAAATGTCGAGATGTGAGGGTTAAGATCGTTCACAACCACATAATGCTATTATTAAACCCAATTATATTAGTCATAAGTTTCAAAAGTAACATTACAAGCATAAGTCTCAAATATGAAAATACACATAACATAAGATGTAAATAAACGTTATTTCATTAATTTAGCTAGGTCCAATAGTAGATGTGAAAGAACTTCAAGATGACAATAAAACTTGCGCATTTCCTGAAACATGTTAAAAATAAAAGGTCAACATAATGTTGAAGAGATTTTCATAGTTTTCAATACATAAGTATATAAAAGATGGCAATTCATGTTATAGATTAGTGAAAAAAGTAACTAGGGATGTAAGACAAATGCACAATCAAACCTTGACAGTTTACAAGTTTCCACGTTTACAAGTTTATACGATTAGCTAAGTGTACTTGGATTAACCAAGCAGTCTTGTCAGGCCCATAGATCTATGATGTCCCCAGGTAGCAATAGTTAATGATTGTACATATAATCGTCAATACATGGTAATTACAAAGATCACTAACCACAACATATAAGTGAATTGCCAAGAGTTTACAAGAATCAAACGAATTTACAAGTGCAACGATTATAAGGGAACATGTTTCACCCCAAAGTGTGAAAATATGAAAAAGGGGTATAGAAATACTCACATGATCAAATAAGTATATAATTAGCGATTAATTAGAAATATAATAATGTAACACCCGGTTATTTATTCATTTTGAAGCCGACGAAAGAAGAAAAGAAATAAAGTCCAAAGTCTAGGGACCAAACTCGCCAACGAGAGAAAGTTGGGTATGTGGTGATACTTGTAGGGAGAGGGCAGCCATTACCCTCTTCCCACATTCTCATTTTCAGCCAAAAAGAAAGAGGAGAAGAGAAAAAGAAGTGAAAAAGGGAGAAAAGTTGGTTCGGGTCAATTCGAGTGAGCAAAATCATTGAGAAGCGAGTCAAATCGAAGCTCCTCTTGTTGTGGTCGTTTGTGTGAGTTCTAGGACCCCTCTTTTACACGTTTTTGAATGATTTGGGGCTGGAACACATCTGAAAATCGGGTTTTTGAGTGTGTATGTGTTTGACCCGTTTGTGTATGTGTGGGTATGTGTATGATTCGTTTGGGTCTTGCTTTTGAGCTTTTCTATGCTTGAATGGTGTTGTGGTATGCATTCTTAAGGTTTAGGATGGTTGATTTGGGCTTAGAATGGGTTTAGATGAGCTTGGAGGTCGAAAATGGCAGATTAGGTTCGGGATGAACTGCATTCTGCACCAGCTAGGGCTAGACGACCGAATGAAGGCCATAAGGCCGAATGAGGTGCGATTGGAATTCATTCGCACGATTGAGAGTTCATTCGCACGATTGGGGCCTGTCGTATGGGGAGTCATGCGACTGAGGGTCCAGTCGCATAAATGCTCATCCGCATTAGTTCCATCCGCGTTAGGTTCATTCGCACGATTGGATGTTCATTCACATGAGTGTTCATCCGCATTGGTTCAATCGCATGACGTTCAGTCGCATGGAGGCCATGCGACTGAAGGGTGTCCATACACACGAATAGGGCAGTTGCACCCGAGGAAAAGTGTAGTTTAACTTCTGACTTTCGGGGGAAGGTGTAGATGTAAGTTTTGATGTAAAGGTTCCCGTAAGTTCATGTAAGATGACTGTTGAGGCCTTAAAGAGCACGTGGGGCATGATGATGATGTTGCATGATTATGCATGTTATGTATGTATGATGTTACCCTATATGATGCTGATGACTGTGTATGATATGTTCCTTATTATGATGTATGTTTATCTTTCCTGTGGCTTTACGTGTCATGTTAATGAACGAAGTTAAAGTATTATGTAACGTAAAATGAAAGATAAAGAAAAGAGGAACATGAAGTAAGAATGCATGCATTAATGAATGATAAAAGTAAAGATAGTCTTGCAGCATAGTATGTCTGGACACGCCATTAAAAGGTGTTAGCCCAACGGTGTGCGGGTTCGCTACCCCGGGAGGATGCACATCGGGGTCTTTCTTTGTGATTGAACATTTGTATAGCCCCATTGATGCATACCCTAGGTACTACGATCAGAGGTGCGATGCACCGTTATAGCTGTTCTATGATAGGCCTAGGTCCAGTACCAGGAATAGCTGGGTATTGCATATAGCAGTGGTACACCTAAACTCTACCCTAGGTATTGTGACCAGAGGTGCGATGCACCGTTATAGCTGGCCTATGTTAGACCTAGGTTCAGTATCAGGGAATAGCTGGGTAAAGTTTATGGTGGAAGGAAAAGAAAGAAGTAATGATGAAAGAATGAAAGCACGAAAGAGTAAAGAAGATAATAATTATATTATCTATGTGTACGTATGATGTATGATCACATGAAAGTAAAGAATGGTTTTAACGAAGAAAAGTATGTTTTATTTTATAAAACTAGAACTCACTCAGCAACGCTGACTTTGATGTGTTTCCAGTTGGCAGGTAATGATTGCTGAGTATGGCACGGGGTTGCTACTCAGCTCTTTTGGGATGGCATCCATTTATATAATGCTTTTGTGATGTAATGCAATAATGTGTTTTGTAACTGATTAACGATGTATTATTTTGCAAAAGCTACTATATTGAAATGAAATTTCATTTTTAAATGTTTCTGCTGTGATGCTTTATGAGGTACAAATGTAATTATATGTTTTATGTGCGATGAGGATCCAACTATAAGCGTCCTGGGAATGGGGCCTTACAAATAAGCAACGTTCCAATGTAGTTCTTCACAAGGTACCTAAGTATACATATATTTGCAAGGTTTAAGTTTAATGATTAAGATTAGCGAATTAATGAGGCCTAGGGTTTTAGGTGGATTTGGGCATTATTATATGTACTTTTGAAAATATATTCTTTATAGGTTTAAATATAAAGCAGGTGAAATTTAATCGTTCATAAATATTAAAGTTTAAATATAATATATGAGTAATTATTTGAAATAAGCATGAGTTAAACAATATTAATTAAAAACATTTAGACCAACAACAATTTATTAATTGTTATTTAAAATCCATTTTATAAGAAATTATTCAAAATGCTCTTTGTTTAAAATGTTAAAAAAATATTTGTTTAATCAAACTTAAAAAGAAAATTACAGAAAATATTTGGTGGGTTTTAAAAATATAAGAAGTTTATAAAAGTAATTTTTATATTTTTTAGAAACAATTCTGAAATTTATTTAAGACTAAAAGCCTTTAAAAAAATACACGAGGTTGCCCGGGTTCGAACCCGGGACCTCATGTAGGGGAGGCAAGTCACTTAACCAATAGACCAGGGCCCCAACCGCGGTTATTGTTGGTTTCGATTTGTTATAAACCCAATTCAAAAGGTTTCCCCCATTCTCAAGAACCCTAGAACCATCTTGAATCAAATTGAGCCCCAAATCGATGTTATCAATCGAATTGAGTTTGGGGCTTTTGTTTCCAAAGTTATTATATTAGTTTAATTACCCGATTGAATGTGGATTCGAGATAAACACGAAGAAGCACTAACCACAACTAAGTCTTGACTCGAATTGTGGGCAAACGATGATGAAAACCAAATTGAATTCGTGTGAACCTTTGGATGGTATTCAGGACTCAAAGCCCTCTATCAATTGTGGGTTAGAGGGCTCGGATAGAGGTCCACGAGTGACTTGCAGGTCGCGACGAAAGGGTAAGATCGAATAAGGAGTTTTGTATGTTATCAGGTGAAATTGGTGATGGTAATCGATTAGAGGTAGTTAAATGATTGCTCAGGTTCAATTAATTAAGTTATTATTGCTTCTTAATGTGCAAACACCTATGGAGTTTAAGTGGCTTCGGTTATTCGTTCGATCGAGTTCATAACTGTCGTTTAAACGCAATCAAAGTTCATAATGGCGTTCGAATCATGTCCATGAAACGTTTGGTAGGATTTTTCATAAAACTGATTGTGTTTTTGTGAGTTTTGGGCCCTCGCCGGCGCTTGGCCAGATTTTGGCCGAAAACGGGGATTGGGGGGAAAGGTTGGGTTTAATGTTTAAAGTTTACATAAATAGCCCCTGCGGTTTTAAAGTTGTTATTTCATGTTAAAAAAATTATATTGTAGTTTCAAATTGGCATTATAACCCCCTAGACTTCTTTTAAACCTTTTTAACTTTAATAAATTTTACAAATTATTATTATTATTATTATTAATTGTAGAGATTAATGAAGAGGCTGATGCAACCTAAACATCTTAAGTCTATCATGCATGCTGCACAAGTACATTAAAGAAGAATGCTTAGGAAGTTTCACACATGAAACAGAAAATACTCTAAGTGTTAAATCTTCCGAAGCCAAGACCAATATCTTCCGGAGCCAAACATGAAGTCTTCCGAAGCCTCAGAGACAAAGTCTTCCGAAGCTTCAATTCATGAAGACAGATTTCTTTCGAAGAATTTTAGTAACATGCTTTATCTGATGTACTGTTTCATAAAGCTGGACACCGTTCCGCTGCATCTCTGTAAGGTCACCAACTTACATGAGTTGGTGAAAAGGTCCATGCTTTTGGTAACTGTACATTGAGGTCTTGAGTCTGTAACTTTCTACTTTATGTACTTTATCCTTTT
>BJCM01272328.1:0-25780 GCA_018326385.1 Flaveria bidentis | reverse complement strand
ATCAGGTGGATCCTAATGATCTTGAAGAAACTGATATTCAATGGCAAATGGCTATTTTGACTCTTAGAGCTTGAAGATTTATGGAAAGAACTGGACGAAAGAACTTCGGTGGTCAATCATCTAACTCAAAACTGGGATTTGATAAGTCCAAACTGAGATGCTTCAACTGTAAACAATTAGGACACTTTAAACGTGATTGTCCATCCCTAATTGTCACCGATTCAAGAAATTCAGGAGTTCTTAGGTTAACCGCTGAGAAGGAGAAGGACGATATGTACCATAAAAAGAAGACTGCATTGATTTCTAACTTTGATTGGAGTGCTGAGGTTGAGGAAACAAGAACTGAGATAAATCATTCCCTGGTTGCTGAGCTTGTTGAAGGGAATGAAAAGGAAGATGGTAAAGATGTATTTGATCTTTTCATGGAATTCAAAAGGGAAGTTGTGACATCCGAGAATGACAAGGTTAAGAAAGATGCTGGAATAGGCGGAGATAAATCTGCAGGTATAAGAGATGAAGGAAGTTCAAGCACTATGCAAACAATGGATTATGATGATGATGATGCCACTGTTGAGGAAAAGAATTAAAGTACTCCGGTGTGGCAATGTGAAAAAGCCTTAGCTACTGAAAGGATTGTGATGGGACTTCCATATGAGGTAATTCAGGATATGTGCTCATCTGCTTGCAAACTTAGATTATTTGGGATTTATAAAGCTAATTGACTATTAATTGATAATGAAAAGGATTTAAAGCGAATCAATGATGAACTTAAAATCAATGAATAAAAATACTTTGTTAAATTAAATGAGGCTTTAAAAGAAAATGATCATTTAAAATGAATTGTTTTAGAAAAAAATGTTCAGATTAACACTTTGACTGAAAGAGTTGCTCTTCCTGAATTTGAAACAAGCAAACTTCAGTCAAAGTTAGAGAAATGGACTATTTTAGGAATGAAACATGATGATATATGTAAATCTCAACAGGGAGCTAGGATTAAAACAGGATTGGGTTATGAAAACGTAAAGGTTTATCCTCCACCTAGTATATACTGTTATTCTCCTATGCCTTTTCATCATCCTTCTAATGATTTAATCAAAATAGATATTGAAAATATGTCTGCGGTTTTAGAGGGTGTTAACTCTAAGCACGTTCGTGAAGACTACGACTATGGATCAACTAATGGGCTTGGATGCACTAGTATTAGTACACCCGATTGTCAACTAATGGGCTTGATTTAATCAAAATAGATATCCGTTTTAGATCACAAGTCAAGTTTAAATTTTGTTTTTGTTTCTAGTTCTCTTGTAACAGACTCTGTTGTCTCATGTTCTCATGATGGTTTGATGTCATCTTTTAATTTAGTACCTTGTCATGATGTCTTTTACTCTTGTGATGATTGTGATGAACTGATCTTTCTACAAAATCAACTAAACAAATTAAAACTAATTGTTTTGAAAAGTTCTTTTCCCATCCCATTCCATCTTTCACTCCATCAAATATGTCTTTATCTGATGAAAGAATTATCTCTTCGTCTGAAACAAGTACTAGTGGAAGTAGTTCTACTAGTAAGTCAGATGAACAGTCATCTATTTTTGTAAATAATAATTCTTGTTCAAATAAACATCGACATGTTGGCATGTATGACTCATTTAGTGACATCGATTCTAATGTGTCTGAATGTAATGAGGAAATTATCATTGATCATATTCTTACCTCATCAGATCACAGACCTAAACACAAACCTCATTGTTTCAGGTGTGGTCAAGAGGACTATCTTGTCATGAATTGTCCTACTTTACATAACAGACATTTTAATAGGAACTGTTTTGAAAAAAATTAACAAAATTGGTTAATACTTTCTTTTTCAAAAAATCCGCTTCATCTAACGATAAAGTTGTCCAATCTTGGGTTCCTATCACACCTGGTTAATCTGTTATTTATTTCATTACAGGAGCCATCCACTAAAATTGTTAACAGCATGTGGCATGTAGATAGTGGTTGCTCCAAACATGTGATAGGGCTGAAAGACTTACTGACCAATTATCATATTATCGACGGAGGATAGGTTGCTTTTGCTGGCAACAAAAAGGGTGGAAAAATGATTGGACAAGGAGAAGTTTGTAATGGTTCGTTAACCTTGGAAAAAGTGAACTATGTTCCTGAGCTGGCATTTAATCTTTTGAGTGTCTCTCAAATCTGCGATAAAGACATTCCTGTCTTGTTCAAATATGATGAATATTTATTTTTAAGATCAGAATTTGATATTACCAATGATTTGATTCTTATTCGTGCTCCTAGATAACATGATACTTATCTTCTTGATATGAATTCCAGCGAGTTAATGACTACAGTAACGTGTCTTCTTTCTAAAGCTTCAACCTTTGAATCTCTCTTATGGCATCGTAGACTGGGCCATGTTAATTTTAAAATTATTAACAAATTAGTAAAAAAATCTCGTGAGACGACTTCCTTCAAAAGATTTTTCTATTAATGAAAAAGGTATGGCGTGTGCTAAGGGCAAACAACACAAAAAGCCACACAAGCCCAAACTGGAAACAATAATAACACATTCTAAGACTATTTAATTGTGTCTCTTCGGTGTCTTCGTTGTTCATCAAGCGATACTACCGTTTATCCTGCGAAACTGAACGAGAGTTCTTCACTTTTCAGCGAAACTGCGAGGTTATGTCGTCCATGCGAACCTAACAGTTTCGCCGACCTAGTTTCAGTTCCGCCGGATTTGAATATATGCTTGTACAGTTTCGTCCGGTCGAAACTATCTTACTTGGTGAGCGAAATTGGTATGTTTTAGCTAGCGAAACTACATTTTCTCCTGCCGAAACTGTCAACGAATCTACATTTTCGCCGGCCGAAACTGTCAGCGAAATTAATCTTTCGGCAAGCAAAATTTTTTTTAATTTTTCTTTTATTCTTTTCTTAATTTCGTAATTTCTTATTCAACTTATCTGATCTCTTTTTCAGGATCACATGGCTAACTTAAAGTTCGATGAGCGGAACAATATTACTGCTATTCTGGATGATACACATCCAAAGGCTGCTTGATTCAGAGATTGTATCAGATGGCTGCAAAGATCACCCATAGCCTATGCCATATCACATATGACTACCATTTATGATCTTCTTATCGGAGACTTCTGGCGATCTGCAAAGTATGATACATGAGGAAATTCACAAAGGATTAATGCAAAAGTCATTGATCAAGAAATGACCATCACTGCTGAGACAGTTTCAAGGATATTGAGACTAGACGAGGATTTTGCAGATGAAGTCACCATGACAGACTCCGAGGTGTTCCACGCCTTCAGAAGCATGTGATATGAGGGACCAGCTTTTGGTTCTCGCAAGGAGATCAAGAAGTCATTTATGTCCAAGGAGTGGAGGTTTATTGCACATGTTTTTATCATGTGTTTTGATCACCGTAAAGGTGGATTAGACGGACTAAACATTGATTGGGCAAAGGAAATGGTGTTATGTTGAAAATGAGAGAAGGCCAACATTGCCAAACTGATATTTGCTTACATGGCTGAGAACGTGATGGCCTTGAAGAAAGACAAATGGTTGCTATGTCCTTGTTTTCTTCAAATGATCTTTGATGATCTTTTACCTAATGTACCAAAACATGGAGAAGTAAAGAGGCTGGAACAAATGAACCCTCGCATGTTTGCTGACTGCTGTGCCATTCTCCATAATTTTAGTAGAAAGATCACCCATGTTTGGGAAAATATGTATACTCCAGAGCGATGGAGTTATATTAAACAGGATGAATCAGAAAACAAAAGGGCTGAAGAATCCATGGTACAACAAACCGAAGCAACAAAGAAAAGAAAAAGATATGCCAAGGAGAAAGATTATGACTTTGAGGAAGACATTGCTAAACAAGCTGAAGAAATAAGAGTGGAGAAAGAAAGAAGGTCGAAGAAGAAAACCGATACTACTCAATCTGAGAGGCGGTCTAAATAGAGATATGAAGGATTCACTAAAAGAAAGGAGAAAAGAGGAAACCTTGATGAAGACATGATTCGAAATCTGAATACTTCCTTGGCAAATGAACTGAGCATGATCAAGACTAAACTTACAAACCAAGATGATGCTTGTTGATCAAAACGATTACTTAAGAAGTTATTTGAGGAGATTACACATCTGAAAGCTACAACCGGCCTGCCTGATCAACTAACTCAATCTAAGTTAGATGATTTGACTAACACTTCAAAGTATCCATTTCTGAATGTGGGTACTTCATCCAAGGCAGGAGAGGGCACATCTGGAGCAACAACCACTGATGTTGGAGATGGTGAAACCAGAGTTGAGGATGGTGGAAGAGAGAATGAAGAAGAAATCTAAGAGGCTGGGTTTGTTGATATGGGTCTTGATGTAGAAAAGGATTTAGTTGGAGAAGAAGTCATAAGAGAGAAGTCTGTTGAAAGGAATGTTGAAAAGGGGAAGGGATTGATTGATGAAGAAGAGGATGATGAACAACTTATAGACTATGATTCTGAACCAGAGTTCTATGAAGTTGATGAGCGGCCTCTGATCTATGTGGCAAAGAAAGGGGAGGATGCTGAAGATGTGTTTGAGATGGACAGAGCAGATTGGTTTGTAAAGGAGAAGGAACCAGAAGAACTAACTCCCGTATTCCAACATTTGGGAGGGTTGATAAAGAGGAGGCAGACAAAATGTTTATGATTAAGAGGAGGGGAGGTCATATCAGTTATTTGCATAAGAGGAAGGCTTTTAAGTCCTTGCCTAAATGTGATCTTAGGAGTCTGGCAGCTCTACCACTTCTAAATGCACATTTGAGTGAGAGAGCCACTCTTATGCTGAAATAAATACAGAACAGGCTTAATGACAACTTCGAATCAATTGGTTACATGAAGGCAGAACGGAGAAGGTCAAAGAAAGACAAGGATTGGGAAACGGGAAAGGGGCGAATTGTCTTGAGAATTAAACCACCAAAGACAGTTAACAGAGTGAGATTATCTGATCTACTTCCCCAACAGCTACAGGATTTCTGTGATGAAGATTTATTGGTGTTATGTGAGAATCACATAAAGGTTGGGGCTGGGGAAGAGACTCGGAAAGAAGCTAGTCGTTTTATGAATGTAGCCAACAAGATTAGAGGAGTGAGGTCTGAGGTGAAGAAGTTAGCTAAAACGATAAGGGCTCAAGATGACCTTAACATGGATATTGAAGATTTGGCAAAGCAGTTTGAGAGGGCTAGTGCTCATCCTATTAGAGCTAGTGATGTAGGAGGAAACAATATTAGATCAGGTGTTGAAGCTTCAGAGGGAGCTAGTGCTCACAGTTTGCTATTTTGTTCGCCTGACGAAACTACTGTTTCATCTGGCGAAACTGTAGTTTTGGCAGAACAGTTTCGCTGACAGCGAAACTGTCTGCGAAACTATAGACTGCTATATATTGTTTTGTTTCTTCTCATTGAAGGCAAGCTTGCAAAACCCTAATCGATTATCATTGTTGCAAGTTACCATTTCAAAGCAGTCAATACACAGAATTATCCTTATGCTTTATGTTATTGATTGTCATTGATCATTATGTTATTATGAATGAGTTCTTATTATGTTCAATCATCTTTGTGATTGTTTTTTAGTATATTTGTGGGATATTGAACGTTTCTTAATATCATTTGCACTGTAATACGATTACATGGACCAACAATATCTTTTGGTTCAATTATGTCACTATCATTGGAAGAACCCAAGACCAACAAGGCTTGGGTTTCCAATCAAAACTCACAATCTCATCTTATGTGCAGGGACATCCATATGACAAGAACAACAATGTCTGGATTGTGGATAGTGGATGCTCCAGGCACATGATGGGGAACATATATCTCCTTTAATAGTTTAAGAACTATGATGGAGGTCCTGTCCAATTTGGAGATGAGGCTGGAGGATATATTTCCGGCAGAGGGAGTATATCCAATGGTAAGTTAAATGTTGACAAAATTCACTTTGTCAAACAGCTTGAACACAACTTGTTAAGTGTTTCTTAGTTTTGTGATCAAAGGAACAAAATGCTTTTCACAGAACATGAGTGCATTATCCTTAAACCAGTGATGACCATTCCTTCGGAATCGGTGCTTCTTAGATCTACCAGGAAAGGGCATATGTACAAGCTGGATATGAACAATGCTTCCGCAATAGGTGAAGTATCATGCTTTCTTTCCAAAGCTGATAGTGATGAGTCAACACTTTGGCATAAATGTATGTGTCATGTAAATTTTAAGACAATGAATAAATTGGCTAAAAATAACTTGGTACATGCCTGAAAGGGAAGTAACACAGGACATCTCACATATCCAAAAAACTATATCACTACTCCATTACACTTATTGCACATGGATCTTTTTGGTCCTACAAGTATAATGAGCATTGGAAGGAAATCATACTTCCTTGTGATAGTTGATGATTTTACAAGATTTACATGAGTATTCTTTTTAAGAACTAAAGATGAAACTGCTGAAACATTAACATCTTTTATTCTTAAAATAGAAAAACAAATTGATCACAAGGTTAAAATAATTAGAAGTGATCAAGGGACTGAGTTTAAGAACTTCGTTCTTGACTCATTCTGTAACTCAAAAGGGATTGCTAGACAATACAGTGCTCCAAGAAATCCTTAACAAAACGGTGTTGCTGAGAGGAGGAACATGACACTTATTGTGTTGCTCGATCTATGTTAGCTGATTCCAAACTACCTCTAACATTCTAGGTAGAGGCAGTCAGCACTGCATGCTATGTGCAGAATAGAGTTCTTGTAGTTAAGCAACATAGAAAAACCCCTTATGAGCTATGGAACAAGAGGCCATCGTTCATTGGCTTTCTAAGGTCCTTTGGCAGCAGGTGTACCATACTTAACACAAAAGACAATTTAGCAAAATTTGTTGAAAAGTCGGATGATGCTATCTTTGTTGGATACTCTTCTAGCTCTAAAGCTTATAGAGTATACAACATTAAGAAACAACAATTTGAGGAGTCATCCAATATAGTTGTTAATGAGCACACTCGTTGTGTTAGGGGGAATGGCCCTGATCATATCTTTGATTTAGAATAGTTTCCAAACTATTCTAAACCTTTTTGTGAGAATGTTTCAGTTGGAACAGGTGCTCAAAATGATGTTGATGCTATTGCTGATGATCAATTGTTCGAGCTACCCAGACCTCGTCCAAGTTCTCCAAGACGTGCAATAAATCAAGCTCCCACTATTCACAGATCAGACAACATAACCATATCAAGGAATAATGAAGCTTCAACAAGTGAATCACCTGCTGATCCTCAAAACTCATCAGGTGATCCTACACAACACCTAGCTAATGGAAACAACATCTTGAAGGAACAGGCAACTGTTGATGCTACTCCATAGCCAACCATTGATGATGTTTCTTACTCATTCAATTAGTCCTCATTGAATAACTTTGAAACAACAGCTGGACAAAGTGTTCCAGTTCCTGAGCAGAATATGTCCAACCTGGATCTATCTCTGCAACAGGAAGTGATTCCTCGTCTTAGGATTCACAACACTCATCCAACAAAGAACATCATAGGGGATATCTTAGAAGGTGTGAGAACAAGAGGGCAGACTCATTATGGGAATGTCTGCTTGTACTCATGCTTTCTATCCCAGATGGAACCCAACAAGGTAAAAGATGCCTTAAAGATAGTAGCTGGCTTGAATCAATGCAAGAAGAGCTGCTTCAATTCAAGAGAGAAAAGGTTTGGAACCTATGTCCGCTACCATCCGGTCAAGTACCCATAGGCAATAAATGGGTTTTTGGAAACAAGAAAGATGATAAAGGTTGATCATCAGGAACAAGGAAAGACTAGTGGTTCAAGGATATACCCAAGAGGAAGGAATAGATTATACTGATGTCTTTGCACCTGTTGCAAGACTTGAGGTAGTTAGGATCTTCCTTGCTTATGCTGCATCCAAGAATTTCATTGTCTACCAGCTTGATGTCAAGTGTGCCTTTTTATATGGGGATATAGATAGAGAAGTCTATGTATGCCAACCTCCAGGATTTGAAGACCCATAACACCCCAACTATGTGTGCAAATTAGATAAGGCTCTATATGGGCTGCACCAAGCACCTAGGCTGTGGTATGAGACTATGTCTCAATTTCTTCTGAAGAATGGCTACACTATTGGTACCATTGACAAGACTCTCTTCATCACAAAGTCTAGAAAGGACATTTTGCTTATTCAAGTCTATGTTGATTACATCATATTTGGTTCTTCAAATGACCAAATGTGCAAAGACTTTGAGAGCACTATGAAGAAAAAGTTTGAGATGAGTTCCATCGGAAAAATGGACTATTTCCTTGGAATTCAGGTGAAGCAATTGAATGAAGGATTCTTCATCAATCAATCCAAGTATGTCAATGACATCTTAGAGAGATTTGAGATGAAGGACTGCAAACCAGCCAAGACACCCATACCCAAAAACCATAATCTTTCTCCCGACCTTGAGGAGAAGGATACTGATCAACATTAGTACAGGGAAATTATTGGATCTCTGATGTTTCTCACATCTAGTACACCTGATATCATGTTTGCTACCTTCATATGTGCAACATATCAGGATGCTCTAAAGATGCCTCACCTAGCTGCTGCAAAGAGAATCCTCAGATACCTCAAAGGAGTACCTAAATTAGGTCTCTGGTATCCAAGAAATAGTGATTTCAATATCTATGGATACTCTGACAATGACTATGGTGGCTACAACATTGACAAGAAATCAACATCAGGAGGATGTCAATTTCTTGGTGGAAGGATCATCTTATGGCAATGCAAGAAACAATCTTGTGTCTCTACATCAACTGCTGAAGTTGAATTCATTGTTGCTGCTAGCTGTTGTGCTCAGTTGTTGTGGATTCAGAACCAAATGTTAGACTATGGATTCAAATTTATGAGTACTCCTATCCATATTGACAAGAACAGTGCTATCTCCTTTACTAAAAATCCATTGAAGCACTCTAAGACAAAGAATATTGATATCAGGTATCATTTCATTAGAGATATTCATGGGAAAAATCTAATAAAGCTAATCAAAGTTGACTCAAAATTTACAATATGCTGATTTGTTCACCAAAGTTTTTAATGAACAAAGATTTAAGTATCTCATAACAACTATTGGGATGATAAACTTTGATTAGATTACCTCTTTTGAAAACCTTTTAAGATGTAATTTCCTATGTCAATACAATTTAAGTCATGCTACAAAAAGCTCTCTTTGAAATTTTCTAAGTATAAATTCATTCCAAAGAGAAATTAACCCTCGGAAGTTATTTTCATATCTTCCGAAGCAAAACTTCTCAAAGGATAATTTTCTTCTCGGAAGAGTTCTTAGTCTCAGAAGAAGCGATTGATCTTATATTAGATCTACTTTCGAGTCTTACACACACTCTCCATTCAAATGCAATCCTGACCTTCGGAAGCAAAGTCTTTGCTTCAGAAGTAAGAGTTGCCTTTGGAAGACAAATTACCTTCGGAAATGTTTTATATTCGGAAGAGAGATTTTACTGCGTAACGGAAATCTCTTGGGCCCCACACTGTAAAAAGCAAGGATTTTGTTAATGATGTCGGATTATTTAACTAGTTTTAACCTTATTGCCACTGTCATTTCTTCCACTAATCATCACATCACCTTATCATAACCCCCATTACCGCCTTTCCACCCTCTTTTAAATAATCCCGACTATTCAATTTCATCTTCTTACCTAATTTTTACTGCCCTAAAAATTTCCTTCACTCTTAATTCACCCAAGCTCAAACTCATCCAAAATTACCTTTCACAAATGGCACTCAACCCTCAGCAAAACCAAGTCACATTTCTTGATTCTTCAAGAGATGTTGACTTCTCTGAAATCATCTCCTTACTCACCCAATCATCCTACTTCACGGCCTTAACTGTAAATCCCAATATTTATTCCAATCAAATGGCTGAATTTTGGGATAACAGTCGAGTTGAAACCCTAAATGGGGTTCGTGTGATTAGGTCCAATATTTGTGGACAAGAGTTCGTCATTACTGAACAACTAATCACGGTGCATCTTTACCTTCATGATGAAGGAGCTCCTACTGAATTTCCCAAAATAGATTTAGACATCACTTACATCCTCATAGGATATGGTGGAGATGTGAGCAGGTCGACAGTTTACAAATTCAACTTCTCCTGCAACTGTAAGTTCCTCCCTCATGTTGTCCTTCACTGTCTGTCGAATAAATCTGGGGGATGGGACCAAATCCCATATGAACTAGGATGCTTAGTTCATGGAATGGTGAGAGGCTGCCGCTTTAATTACTCAAGATTTATGTTCACCAATCTGATTGGGAATCTTCAAAGTGAAACATTCTTTATGCATCCAGATTCATTCAACTCACAATCAACTGTGAGTTGGAACAATGTCAGCAAGCTTATGCAGCTACAATACCTGTCCCTCACATGAGGCCTACCATCTTCAAGACTTTGAAGAAGGTATCCACCAACTTCACTGGAAGGTATACCTCTTTACATCCAGAAATGACTGAGCGAACAGCTCCTAGTGACATCACTGTTCACCCCACAGGTGATGAACCCACACCAGCAACCACCTCCACTATGCCAACACTGCCTTGTGATCCCATCACCATCACATACCAGAGACGCCCTGAACGAACCCTTATTCAATCTACTCTGATTGAACAAGCCCCTCATATTCTATCCAAAAATACTAGAATGGAACAATGGGCTCCCACTCAGTCTGAGGTCTCACCATCCTTCTCATTTGACCTAAATATGGGTCCTGAGTCTTCTCAGTCTCAGACCCATGACCCCCAAACCTTAGCCACAACCCCTCAGAGTGAGTATTTACACTCTTCTGAGCAGCCAACAAGGGACAGCCCCACCAGAGGCTCAATGCCTGTAGACATTGACCAAGGTCCCGGGTCAATAGGTTTAACCTCCCTATCTTTTACTGACGTTCTCTTCAAAAATAGTGAAGAGATAACAACCTCCATGGCAATGAAGTTGATCTACATCACCCTCTCCAAGATCAACAGAGCCTAGAGAGATCCTTTATCTCTAGCCCCCCTCAGTTACCCATAACTGAGGTGAGTCCCACTGATCTGGAGGGGACTCATGCAGATTCAGCTGCTACTACAGAATGTGCCTCAATGCACCTTTTGGACAGTGGTCACCACTCTGAGACTGAATCTGTGGAAACCATGCCTTTTGATAACTCTGAAAGAGACATCATTAAGCAAGGGAGACCAGGGTGCCAAGAAACCACATCTGGTGATGAGGCTGAGCATACTAGGTATGTTACCTCATATCTCCATTATTCTTCAAAAGAATATGAGGGAAGCATGAAAATTTTCATTCAAGACCTTCTTTCTAAAGTCTCAAACCTTTAATTCTTGGTTAGGACTTTAGAGGAAAGGTCCGTCACTCAGCAACTTGAGATTGACAATCTCGAGGCTAAACTGGCTGAGAAACAGACTGAGAGGTCTGTTAGGCATGTAACTGTTTAGGTCTCCTTGACCTCTTCCTCCAGCTCATCTAGCTCTCAAGATGATGCTATCAAAAAGGGAGAGAGTATTCAGAGACAAACACTTGAGGACCCACAGAACCAAACTTCAACTTCAACTTCATGATTTTCAACTCCCATCACAACTTTGTTTGAGCCATCCCAAGTTGTACTTTAAATCGACGCAAAGATGCTCAGAGATCTCTACAGACTCTTTACCAAGTTTCTGTTGAGATCCTCTACCGATCAGCCATGCCCTGATGCTGCCATGATGTACTTTGGAGCAGAAGAGCTTTAGAGGATATGTGCACCTTCTACCTCTTTGGAAGAAGTTGGTCAACCTAAGGTCCAAATGGAACCTAAGATTCAATTCGAAGGGGAAATAAGGACCGATGGCCCAGCAACTGAAACAGTTGGGACAGTATCTACACCTCCTCAAACATCCGAAGTAGAAGTTAAAGCCTCGGAAGAACAACTAAAATCTTCCGAAGCTGAAATGGAAGTTGCAGAAGGACTGTTTTCTTTGTAAGAGGATCTAAACATCACAGATGCAATCCTAGAACTTGCATCTGAGATGAATAGTGAGGACTTTTTGGATCTACCTCTATTTCAGACACCCTCTCTGCCTCTCTTACAATCTGAATCCACTCTCCAAGAACCACCACAGTCAAGCTCTTTAAAGGATAACAAAGGGAAGAAGAAGATGACTGCCGAAGAGCTTCAGGAAGAGGAGAAGATTGAGAAATTAAAGAGAAAAGGAAGACTTCCAACTGGGAAGCTGCTAGCTGCCAGTACAAAAGCAGCTTCAGCTAACCAGGAGGCTGTCTACAACAAGAGAGAAGAGGTCATTGATCAGCTCATTCAATTGGGAGCTGCCAATGAAGAAACACTCCTGCTACCACTAAAGGAGTTGGTGAAACTAGAGAAGGCAACAAGGCTGCAACATGAAAAACAACAAGAAGCAGCTAGGTTGGCCTTAGAGGAAGAGAAAGAAAAGTAATAGAAGGAGGCTGACTTGCAGCTTAGGAGGGAAGGGATAAAGTTCCTAACCTCTAGAGGCTTCAATCTTCAAGAGCTCTCTCCACATAACAATGAAACGATCCTTTGGCTCTACAACAAAGAGCAGGATCAAATGGAGAAAGAGAGAAGAAAGGTTGCAAGAGAAAAGTTAAAGGAGAAGAAGAAGACGGTGGAAGAAGCAAGGGTCACTGCAACTAAGAAGCTCAGTGAGAAGGCCTAGATGAAAGAATATCTGCAGGCTCATGGATTCTCTAGAAGGCAGGTGGGTCCCATGTCTGAAAGGACACTCCAATGGATCATCAGTGAAATCAAGGCTGACATCCGCTTGGGAAAGAGAAAAGAGATGTACAAAAGGGTAAAGGGAATGACCTTCACTGCAAGCACTCAACCCCAAGCTGAACCCTCACCCTTACCTTTCACCATCAAAATTGAGCCCTTCACCCCTGAACCCACATCCTTACCCACTTCCACTTCCTCACCTCAACTACCTAAACTTCCCATCAATCAACCAAAAATACTTCCCCGAACCACTACACCACAACCTACCCAACAACTTTCCAAACCATCCCCTCAGCCTTCCAAACATCTCTCTCTCGAGGAGTTCAAGGCAGTCAAGACAAAGCTCATCAACTGCATAGTTTTGAGCAAAGTCTCATGTGAGGAAGACTCCGTCAATATTACCTATGCTGATGGATCTTCACGTTCCCTCATAAGAAATCAATTTCTTGACTTGCCCAGAGGAACACTGGACCAGGCTGCTAGACTTCGAGGCCTTAACTCGGATTCACTAAATGATGAAGAGAAGAGACTAAGAAGAAAACTGGTCTCTAGCAGATTTGATATTGCTGTGTTAGCAGAGAAACCATTCTCCAACCCCTCCAACTCTAAAACTGCTGCTCTCATCAGGAATCATCTATGCACTCTTCATCTAGTTGAGCTAACTACAAAAGCCAAGATTGAAAAAAAGTTGAAGTTGAGAAGAAAGGCAGACAAGGAAAGACCTCTTACCAAGGGCACTACCTTTCTACAGATGGTGGAGGGTCCGGAACTAGAACCTATAGTTAAAGAGGAATATGATTATAGTTCCCATCAATTAACTCTCTTCAGAGGGCCATAACAAAGGGTACATATCATTAAGGGTGACAAACTGGAGTTCCTATCAATGAAAAATTTGTACAAACTTCTCAGCACCACATCAGGGATAAACAAGGAAACTGATAAATATTTACTCTCCTTGGTGCTGAAGGTTTTGAGGAGCAGAGACAAGTGAGGTTTTGGTAGCATCAACCTAGGGAAGGTTTGTTGGATCAAGAAGAAGACTGGTGCAACCAAAACCAAATCACTTAGACAATTTGGTGCTACCTACAAAGGCTTCTGAAGCTAAGCATAGAACTTCTAAAGGTTGTAGAGTTCTTCTGAATACATAATGAAAGATCAACTTCTGAAGACAAACTCTACTTTCGAAGATAGAGAATCTTCTTTAGAAGATCAAGTCCAAAGTAGATGAACTCAAAAGACTACATCCGAAGTATAAAGACAGAAGAAGCTTTCAAGCCTCGGAAGAAGTATCCTCTTCCGAAGTATAAGTGGCTTCAGAAGTACTTGTTCTTCCGAAGCCATTTAACCTTCGGAAGACACTACTATGAACCAGTGGACATAAGTATGGTCTCTTACACTCCACTATAGACCTCTAATACTGCATGGCATCTTCTCAATGAGCTTGTAGTTGACCATTCTTTCTGAGTGTTGTTCAAGTGAGTTTGAGAGAAAAACAAAGTGTTAGTGACATAAACAGACCCTGTAGCATATCATTTGGTTATGATCTTTGATGTCATGAATCAGGTTAAAAAGTTTCAAGATAAGGCATTGAATGAAGATCATCTTAACTCTGAAAGTATGAGAGGTCTGGTTGTGGAATTGGGTGAAAACACTTTTGGTGTTAGGACCCGATTCAGACGGATGTGGATTCCATGTTTCGGGGATCTACGTGTGAAGATTTTGGATGAAGCTCATAAGACTCGATACTCTATTTATCCCGGTGCTACAAAGATGTATCAAGACATGAAGAATATTGGTGGCCAGGTATGAAACGTGATGTAAGTAAGTGCCTTATTTGCTTGCAGGTGAAGGCGGAGCATCAGAAGCCATACGGGAAGATCCAACCTTTGGATTTACCGGAGTGGAAGTGGGAATATATCACCATGGACTTTATAACAAAGCTACCACGTACTGCACGAGGGTATGATGCCATATGGGTGATAGTTGATCGTTTGACGAAGAGTGCTCACTTCTTACCAATCCGTGAGACATATTCATCCGAGAGGAGACTGTAACTCACCATGGTGTGCCAGTGTCTATTGTGTCAAATCGTGACACCCGGTTTACATCTAAATTTTGGAAGAAATTCCATGGTGCGATGGGGACGGTGTTACATATTAGCATGACTTATCATTCTCAGACTGATGGTCAGACAGAATGGACTATTCAGACGCTGGAAGATATGCTTCGGGCATGCATCATTGATTTTGGAGGATGTTAGGATGACCACTTACCGTTAGCTGAATTCTCTTATAACAATAGCTATCATGCTAGCATCGGTATGTCCTTTACGAGATGTTATACAGAACGAGATGTAAAACACACGTGTGTTGGGGTGATATTGGCCATAAAGAGTTAGGTAGCGTCGAGGTGGTCGAGGCTATGATTGAGAAGCTGGAATGGATCAAGGACTTTATGAAGGCAGTTAAAGATAGGCAGAAGTCGTATGTCGATAAGAGACGTAGACGGATTGAGTTCCAGGTGGGTGATAGAGTCATGTTTAAGTTCTCACCTTGGAAAGGTATCATTCAGTTCAAAAAGCAGGGCAAGTTAAGCTCGAGTAGGAGAGGTGGTCCATAGACTAGAGTTACCAGATGAGTTAAGTGGAATTCACCCGACATTCCATGTATCGCATCTGAGAAAGTGTTTAGCAGATGAGGATATGATTGTACCACTAAAGGATATCGAGGTTGATGAAAGCTCAATTATATGGAGCAACCAGTGGCAATCATTGATCGAAAGGAGAAAAGGTTAAGGAATAAAGTGGTTCCTCTTGTGCATGTACAATGGAAGCACAGGAAGGGATCTGAGTCTATGTGGGAGACGGAGGAAGAAATGATACAACATTACCCACGATTCTTTGAGGAATAATAGGTTTAAGGGACAAAACCTATATAAGGGGGGGTGGACTTGTAACACCCAGTTATTTTTAGAAGACTCAAACAAAAGAATAAAGTGAAGAAAAAAAAGAAAAGATATATTACCCAAATTGGTGATAAAGGTGACATGGCCGCCCATCACTCTCTCTACACACATATTGTTCGGATTTTCTCTTTAGAGAGAGAAAGGAGAGCTGAAAACTCTCGGGTTTTTTGAAGAACAAGTGCATGGAGTCGAATTCAAGGTAAGAATTCATAATTTTAAGATGTTCTTAACTGGCCTTAGCCTTGGATTTATGCTTATGTGTGTTTATGTGTTCGGTCGCGTGTATTTGGTGGGTTTCTAGGCAGTGAACTCAAGTGCAAACGGGTTTGGAAGAAATCATACCTAAGAGGCTGCAAAGGTGAGTTTTAGAATCCCCTTTATACTTGTTTTGAACTATTTGGTGCTGAAATACATGTATGTACATTTTTATTTAATGTTGGGTTTTATACCCGTATGTGTGTTTGTTTGTGTTTGCGGGTGGGGTTCGATTTTGGGCTATGTATGTGTTAGATGATGTTATGGTTGTGTTTCTAAGGCTTAGGATGTATGATTTAACCTTAGAACATGATAGGTGATGATTTGGGGACCGAATCATGATGTTAAGTGTGACTTAGTCTGCTCATACGCCTAAACAGTGGCTCATGCGCTTAACAAAAAAAACTGCCTAAGTGTCCCATGCGCCCAAAACCTCATGCGCCCGAATAGTACTCATGCACCTTGAAATAGGCTGAAATTGACTAAGTGGTCATACGCCTAGATAGCTCATGCGCCTAGGCACTCATGCGCCTGCATAGTGCCCATGCGCCTAGAATTGGCCAGAAACGACATAGTGTTGCCCATGCACCCCAATAGTGTCAATGCGCCTGAACGTTGCCCATGCGCCTAAGTGTTCCCCATGCGCCTAAAAGGCCATGCGCATGCATAGTACCCATGCGCCTAAAGACTTAGAATATTTTCCGAATTTTTGGGGAAATGTGATATGTAGGCTTTGACTTGGGGTATTCCCATGTGCCCATGCGCCTGTATAGTGCCCATGCGCCCATGCGCCTGTATAGGGCCCATGCGCCCATGCTCCTGAAAGTTGAGTTTTTAAGGTCATATATGATATGAT
Source organism: Flaveria bidentis (assembly GCA_018326385.1). Lineage (NCBI taxonomy): Eukaryota > Viridiplantae > Streptophyta > Magnoliopsida > Asterales > Asteraceae > Flaveria > Flaveria bidentis. The sequence goes on along the minus strand of BJCM01272328.1, from coordinate 8,863 downwards.
TTGATGTGATGTATGACTGATGCATATGCTTGATGATGTGTGATTGACAATGTTTGACGATTATGTATGACTGTATGTTATGATCCTTATTACGTATGATGACATGGCTGTTGAAGTAAACTGGATGGTCTCTTGTATTCCACCTTAACTTTAGAGCAAGTTAGACATCTACCTACATAGGTGGCAATCTCAGCCTTCATGTTCGGCCACCAACAACACTCCTTCAGATCTTTGTACATCTTGTCTGAACATGGATGAATTGAGTGACGTGACATATGAGCTTCATTCATTACTAGCTCTCGTAAACTCCCATACTATGGTACCCAGGTCCGTTCCATGAAATAACGAATTCCATCAGCCTTGGTCTCTAACTGTTTCTCCATGCCTCACATGGATTCTGCCTTTAGATTCTCTAATTTCAAGGCTTCAGATTGAGCACCCTTGATTTGCTCTGGCAGATCAGAGTGAATGGTCATTTGCAATGCATGTACTCGACAAGGTTTAAGGGTTTCCTTTCGGTTGAGGGCATCGGCTACCACATTATCCTTACCCAGGTGATACTTGATGGCACAATCATAGTCATTGAGCAGTTCAAGCGATCATCGTTGCCGCATATTCAGCTCTTTTTGGTCATATATGTGCTAGAGGCTCTTGTGGTCTGTGTATATCGTGCACATGGTTCCATATAAGTAGTGCCTCCAGATCTTCCAAGAAAACACCATAGCTCCTAGTTCCAGATCATGGATTGTATAATTCTTCTCATGTACCTTGAGTTGTCTAGACGCATAAGCAATGACATTGTTGTGTTGCATCAGTACACATCCCTGGATGGATGCATCACAATAAACAACGAAGTAATCAGTTCCTTCTGGCAAAGCTAGGATCGGCGCACTGCAGATTTTGTCCTTAAGTGTCTCAAATGCTGATTCCTCTTGGCTCCCTCATTTGTATATGGTTCCCTTGTGTGTTAGGGCAGTTAGTGGTTGTGCTAACTTTGAGAATCCCTCGATAAATCACCTATAATAACCTGCCAACTCAAGGAATTGTCGCACCTCAGTAGGCGTTTTCGGTGCCGGCCAATCCTTGATTGCTTCATTCTAGAAGGATCTACATGTGTACCCTTTTCGTTCACCACATGACCAAGAAACTACACTTCTTGCATCCAGAAGTCACATTTTGAGAACTTTGCATACAATTGTTCATTCTTCAACAATTCCAGAATGATCCTCAGATGTTCTTCATGATCTTTCTTATTTTGAGAGAAGATTAGTATGTCATCAATAAAAACAATGACAAACTTATCCAAATAAGGTTTGCAAACACGGTTCATGAGGTTCATGAAAACTGCTGGGGCATTGGTCAATCCAAAAGGCATTACTGCAAACTCATAGTGCCCATAACGAGTTCAGAATGCCATCTTCGAGATGTCTTCCTCACGAACTTGTAGCTGATAATAACCTGATCACAGATCGATCTTGGAATAGTAGCTTGATCCTTGCAACTGGTCAAACAGGTCATCAATGCGTGGAAGTGGATATCTATTCTTGATTGTCACCTTATTCAGCTCTTGGTAGTCAATACACATTCTGAAGGTTCCATCTTTCTTTTTCACGAAAACCACTGGAACTCCCTAGGGTGAAGAGCTGGGACGTATAAATCCCTTGTCCAGCAATTCCTGCAATTGCTTGGATAACTCTTGTAGTTCGTTCGGTGCTAAACGGTACGGCGCCCGAGCGATCGGAGCTGCTCGAGGTGCTAACTCGATCTGGAATTCTACCTGCCTGTGTGTAGAAAGGCTAGGTAGGTCCTCGAGAAATACCTCAGGAAAATCTCCAACAACCAGAATGTCTTCCAGTCGTTTCTCCTCGGTAATCTTTTCGGTAACTAGGGCTAAAATCGACAAATGTCCTTTCCTCAACCACTTCTGTGCTTTCATATATGAGATGATGCCAACCACTGCACCATTCTTGTCACCTTCCACAGTGAGTATCTTCCTATCAGGTAAAGGTAGTCGGACGAGTTTCTCATGACAAATGATTGCAGCTTGGTGCTTAGACAACCAATCCATGCCAACAACGACATCAAAGCTACTGAGTGTAATAGATAGAAGGTCAATATCAAAATCATGCCTAGATAGACTAATCTTACAACCCCTGTATATATAAGAAGACTCGATGTTCTTACCATTTGCTATTTCTACTGTATAATTTGTATCTAGGGCTACAGAATTATCATCTAGCAATTGAATGAACTTATGCAAACTGAAACTCCTATCAGCACCCGAATCAAATGGCACAGAGGTAAAACAACCATTGATAGGAAATTTACCACTTCCAGTAGAAGGATCATTACGAGCCTCACCTCATCCAATGATAAAAGCTCTCCCCTTGGCTCCGCCATTACCGTTGCCCCTGTCGTTTCCGTTGTCATTGCCAGGGCAATTATCAGCACCATTGTTACCATTCCTTTTTAGTTTCAGACATTCCCTCCTATAGTGACCATTTTGTCCACATTCATAACACCCAGGCTATTCGTAGTTCTGTTGTGGTTGTTGTTGAGGTGCTTTTACTAAATGGTTCACCATGCAATTCTTGGCAACATGTCCAAACCTTCCACATCTCTCACAAGTGTTCTCCGTGCACTGTCCATTGTGATGAAACTTGCATTTGTTGCATTTTGGGAGGTTGCCATGGTAGCCGCCAAAACTACCCGAGTCTTGAATAGGTTGTGGTTGGTTGAATCTCTTGTTGTGTTATTGCTGTGGAATGGATGAATATTGTTTTGCATTGGTAGAAGGTTCACATTTCCTCTTATTATCATTAGAATTGCTTGTAGCACCACGCCGGGGCAGTTTGCCCTGCGTGATGGCTTGGTCAGTCAGCTTGTAGGCCAATTGGACAGCCTCCTGGATAGTGGTTGGTCTAGCAGCGGTGACTATGCTCTGTATCTCTGGTACCAGCCAATCAATGTATCTCTCAACTCGTTTGTAAACCGGGTTGATCATAGTAGGACACAGAGTAGCCAACTCGTGAGAACGAGTGGTGTAAGCTTCAATCACAGAACCAACCATCCTCAAGTTCCAAAATTCAATTTCTAGTTTTTTTACTTCATCCCTGGAACAGTATTCCTCCTTTAGTAGGTTCTTGAAATCTGCCCAGGTTGTAACATTTGTAGTCTCAACGCCCAACATTTTGACTTGCGTGTTCCACCAGCTTAGTGCGGCACTGTCCATCGTGCCGGCAACATACTTCACTCTACTCTCAACAGGGCAGTTGTAAATCTCAAACACTGACTCCAATTTCTCAAACCAACGGAGTAGTCTTATTGCTCCTTCAGTCCCTTTAAATGGGTTTGGTTTGCAGTCCATGAAGGACTTGAAGGTGCATGCTCTTTGTCCTGCAACAAGTTTAGATCAGGTCTTTGGAATTTTGAATAACTTCGACTTAACCAGGATGACAAAACGGTAATGTTAGAAGTAAATTTGGTATTGCTTACCGATTGGAGCGACCTGTGGATTGAGATTGGGATTTGCAAGAGCATCAGCCACATGCTGATTGAGTAAGGCTGCCAGCTCAGCTGGGGTCATGCTGACGGTGCCACGATCACGTCCGCGTCCTCGGCCAATTCCAGACATTCTTAACAATCACAGCATACAAAAATAAGCAATATGCAACATATCTACTTCATTTAAGTACAAGTAATTTAAAAGAATTTAGCACACACACAACTAATAAGTTCAAATAATAATTTCTGATCAAATAAATTGTAAGTACGTTTACAATGAATCAAACCAAATACTAAAATTCAAAACATCAGTTGGATGGAAAACACCCTTCCTATCTAGATGTGAATAAGAACAAAAGTCCCATGGATAAAATAGATAATAGAAAATGAATAGACGAGGAAATCAATAGAAGTCGATGGATCCAGATGGATAGAAACTTTCATACGAGTGAAGATGAAGGATTGCTTCCATATCCTTAGTGAAGTTTTATACGGATTGAGACTCTCGTGTCCTCAAAGTATAGAATTAAAAATTTGTAATGACTATGACTGTTATCAATCGATAGGGTTCTCCAGACTTCTCATGCACGACAAATTACAAATACGTGTGCACCCGTGATGGTAATTTGCTTTGCATGGTCACCCTGGTTCCTCTCATCCGAGTTAACATACCTTGTCAAGTTTAGAGTGTTATCAATGAGAGAGGTATTAAAGATATAGTTATTAAACCATAGGTTGATTAACCAAGGTTGTACGAAAGAACTGATTGATAAAAATATTCACTCGGGCAAGGAATCGTCGATGCGCTCTGGTCAAATGGGTAAATAGCATTATCGTAAGTAAACTTTGATGAGTTTTCGCGTAATGTCTGTGGTTGCCACAAGTACAGCTATTACATGTTCCACAAGGCAGAGTAGTGGCAAGGTAGGTATAGAAAGATTGGCAAACGCAACTCTCGTCTGCGAAACGCACTCAACTGGAGAGAGACATGCTTTTATGGGATCATCCAAGTTAGGTATCAGTGGTGTTGTATCCAATTTCGACAGGTATAATGTAAAAGGCAAGGTACATGTAATTCCTAAATAACCTTCTCGCGACTCACAACAACTCGGAGTCACTTGTACGAAGAAACATGAGGTAATAATGGGAAATCAGGATGAAATGGCTTTTTCCCATAAACATAGAATGAAGGGATGATTATGTCATTCGTGTAGCCAAACGCTCACAAGAATATACCAAACCAGGAAAATGCCAAGCAAGTATAACAATTAGACAAGGCAAACTAATGAAGTTAAACGTGTCTATATGTGCGTAACTAAGGCATCAGGCTATAGTCTAAATGCAATGTAAATGAAATGCAAATTTACTTTAGTTCGCTATAACCATTGGCTCTAAAACCAATCTGTCACACCCTCAAATTCCACAAACGGGGTAATACCATTAGGCGCATGTCATACCAGGATCTTAGCCATTAGTTACACCAAACAACGCAACAATTACAAAACATAATTTTCAAATTAGTTACACCAATGCGGAAGCAAAATAATAAGTAATTTAAATAGTGCAGACACGCCCAAACCAAATAAATATATTTTGTAGAATAATGTAAATTGTTCATTAGACTCTACGATGATGAATGCAGTGTGAGATGTTCCTTATCGTGCGCACCTTAAGAACCTGAAAGAAATATGCTAAAGTGTCAACACAAGGTTGGTGAGTTCACAAGTTTATCAGAAAACAATAAATAATAGTAATGAAATCCGGATTAAGTAATCAAAGCATATAAGTAGGTAGCTAGCCTACAACAAGTCACTATGTGTATGAATTTCGTGACCGAGTTGACAGTAACAATATAATGAATGCCCCGACTGTGGATACCAGACCACAACACTATAAAATAGGCTAACCATTCACCCGTTTGACCTCCAGTCAAACTAGCGCGACTAGCCCGGGTGGGGTTTGTCAAACCCAGTAGATCTACTAACAATCACCTCGCTAATTCCATATTAACGGTCCGAAGAGGCATAGTGGTATCACAATAGTAAACCAATATATGCAGTATTACCAATCTAAGTATTGTATGTTTATGAAAACAACATGTTTCTCTCCCCCAAAATAAGAGTATAGTACAACAGTGGGGCTGAGAACTCACCTTGAACGCACAACAATTAATAACCAAGAGCACAAACGTTTAGGGTTTCGATTAACCTAGAATTCAATTAATATTTAGTTAATACTAAATTTCACGTTTCATAGTTTGGTTTGGGCTCGTCTTAAAAATCAATTTAGTCACACACTATTTCATACTAAGTAAGTAACACCCAATTATCATGTTAACCACACAACCCGGTTACATTAAATAGCACCCATCAATATATATATTATGCATGAATAACTTATTAATTTACCCACACATCTTAACGCATAGCAATCTATACACAATACACTTATCTAATATATATATTATGCACACCACACATAATACCATATATTACATGCAACCATACCCACCATCCTAGAATTTGCATACCCCACGCATATGACTTGCACTAAGTCTACTACCCACATATAATATACATACATACATACATACATATATATATATATATACATATATATATACATATATATATATATATATATATATATATATATATATATGCGAAACATACAATGCAAATAACCCATAAAAACAACTACACATGCACATTCATTATCACACACACACACACACATATCTCGCACACACTACACCATCACCCATGCATGCATACATAATGTAACATCCGGTAAATTTGCGTTACCAAACTCCGTTAGTCCCGTCGAGTCTTCATACATGTGTCGTAAGCACACACTAGTTTTTGTTTAACGTTGGTGACCTAATAATAATTAATAATGTGAAATTAATGATAATCTAAATGACAATGTGATTATGGTATTATGTTTATGTGTTTGCATGTTTTAAATGCTAATAAGGAAATTTATCGCGTAATGTGGAAACGTGTCCATTTATTCGCATGTCTTGTGTTCTTATAAAGATGAAATATATAATGATTATCATTAATTTATATCTTTATATTATTAATTTAAAAACACTTTACAAAGAGTTTAAAGTCTAATTTTTATAAAATAGCAAAACCCAAGGGTTTAAATGGTAATTGTGCAAAATTAAACTAAATAAAACAAAACCCTAGCCCCCCACACCTTCGGCTGTGATCTTCACCCACTCTCCCTCTCCACTTCGAAATCAATCAAGAACAAGCAATTGGCTGCGATTTTGGTTCGGTTTCAAGTCATACAACAAGTTAACAACATCAAATCGTGTTCCTTTTGCAAGAATTAAGGTTAGTTTTGGTGTTTTTTGTTGGTTTCTTTTTATGGCCGAACCCTAATTCGTGAATGGTTGTTCATGGTGTCAAAATTGATGTTGTTTGATGATGTTAGTATGTTAGTTAGATAGTATACATGTTGTTTAATGTTGATTATGCATGAATGATACGTTTTTAATGGATTGATCATGAACTTTGATTCTAGACAAACCCTAATTTGAAATTGATGTGATTATGTGAGATTGATGATTGTTTGGTGAATGTCTGATGGTTAGTAGGTTGTATGAATGCTAGATTACATTGATCTTGCAAGAAATTGATGAATTGAAGGTTGTGTTCATAGGTTACTAATATTATTTAGTTTATTTTCATAACATGATGATTTGATGGTGGATTGATGTTGTTGATGGGTTTTCTGATGATGTTTATGTGCTAGATTGTTGATATAAATGCTAGAAACCTTGGAATGGATGTTGTTGTTCATATCTTTCCAAAAGTTGAAACTTTTGTACATGATGATTGATGGATTATGATGATTAGGTATTATTGATCATTCTTAGAGGTTGATGTGAACTTGAATTGGTGTATTATTAATGAATTCACGAGTACATTGGGTTTTGATAGATTTTGGAATGTACTATCCTAAAAGAGAAACTTTATTTGCACAAAGTTTGAAAGATGATAGTTTGAGCATGTTTGGGTTATTAGGAGCATGTTAGTATGTTCATGGATGAATTCTAATGTGATAGAACATGTTAATTTAGTCATATGGGATGCTTGGATAATCATGGGTGATGTATGGAGTTTGATGATCACGTATGATGTTGATGTTGGTTAGTAGTTAAGACATCATGTTTGGGACTAGAAATTGATTATTATGGTGTATATTGAATGCAATGAACATGGTTAATGAATATGATTATGATCATCATACACACGTGCGAATCTGAGGCCCCTACTTAGTAGGATTGGCAGGGTTTAAGATGTGAAGTCATGAGTGGCTTCACATGGCATGTAGTGCGTGATTTGATCTTTGTGTGGCGTGTTAGTTATGTTATAACTGATGGACATGTTAATGTTTTAGATTTGCATGACTTGTATGATACTTGGTTCTATGATGATCTAAGTAATACACCTGGACAATGTAGCATACCTGTGATTCCATTTGAATGTTAACCATGTATGATGTATGAGTACGCTTGCTTAAATGGTTTACAACACATAATGTCACCAACGGGTCAAACGGGTCAACTGAGTCAAACGTGTTTGTTTTCTAAAACCTTGAGTCTTTGATTGTAGTGTGCTTAGCGTTCCACATGATTTCTGTTTACACGTACTCATGTACTTATATGATCTAGGTAACCTCTGAAGGTTGTCTGTCCACTCTTTCTTTCAAGTAAACCCTAAGTATTCATTTCGCATATCAGGTGAGTTCATGCCCGACTCTTTACATAAACTCTTATGGGGGAGATAGCATACTGGTAATTTACAAACGATTTATATGTATTTAAGTTGTGTATAATATTAATATAGTGTTGTTTACTTTGGAAAGTCGTCACACTTTTGAATTGTTAATATTGAATAGCGGGGAATCTTGGGTAGTACTACTGGGTCTGATGAGCCCCACCTATGTGACTCGAGGTCAACCGGGTGCAATTTGTCCTATTGAACATTGTCATGACCTGTTAAGTCGTGACAGGAGGCAACAACTTATCACAGTAAGCTTCAATTGCGAAATCACTATGAATTAATAATTATTGTTAATAGACTAGCTATCTGTTACAATACACTGCTTATATATCACAACTGTTAACTTGTTTATATTTAAACGCCAACTCTTGAACTTACCAACCATTGTGTTGACATTTTAGTATGCTATTCTCAGGTCATTAACTTCGCTTGCAATTAGGAGCACTGCACGGGTTCATCATGCATATTAAGACTCCGTTTAAAAGACATCTTTGTTGGTTTATAATTATTAATATTTTCTCATTTGGTTTGGCGCGTGTTTTGCCATATTATACATTTAT
>BJCM01272325.1:14440-26526 GCA_018326385.1 Flaveria bidentis | reverse complement strand
GCTTATGGACCAGTCGCACGACTGAACCAGGAGACTGGATCAGTCGTATGATTGAGACATAAGATTGACTCAGTCGCACGACTGAACCTTCAGTCGTGCGTATGACTCAATCGCATGATTCAGTCGCACGCCTGAACCATGCTAATGGTTCAGTCGTACGAATGGAAACTTCAAACCTATAAATACCACTTAATTTGTGGAAAAACATAACTTTTTGAGAAACTTTGAGAGACATTTCGTATATTCATAAACCCTAGCCGTCCAGAGCGTCCAAAACAACCAATCCAACTTCAAAGTTCGATCTTGATCGATTCCTACTCATTCTTAACGTTTAGTTCATTGTTATATCGATCGGGTTATCGTTCTCACTGATTGGATCGCCAATCAAGTAGGATTCCGTACTATTTGATCTGGTTTCACGCAAAATCTGTTAGTATTCCATACGAACACGGTCCTAACATATCTTCTATCTATACTAATAAAAAAATTATTTTTACATGCCACATGGCGTAATTCAAAGTATTTTAAATATTATTTTCTCGCTTTTCTCTCCTAATAAATATCACATTAACTACTAATAAAATTATTTAATTTTGTATGTAAAAAAATATTTTTATTAGATTAAAAAATATCTTTCTACAAAAGCAATTTCTAAAGAAATAAGTTTTTATAAAATATGTTTTCTAGAAAATATATCAAACCAAAAAAACACAATATATTTTAAAACTGTGTTTAAAAAAAATAAATTTCTGACATACTATTTAATATTTTATTTATTTAACCAGTGTAATACACGGGATACTAATATAGTTGTTAAATATACTTCAGTTTCAAATTAAAGGATTGAATTGGGTTACTATTATTATGTTTGTATATATTGAGTTTAACTAATGTTGGATATTTAAAGTAATAATATTTACCAAAACTTATACATATTAATTTCAGAGGATCTTATAATTTTGTTCTAAGGTAGTTACTTGCGAATCCATTATATTTTGTCGAAGTATGTTTACTTGCGTAGGCTATGTGTTAAAGTATATCCACATGCGGAGGTGATAATCAGTTATCAGAAGCTCAATATCGTCTACGTGTCTCCACATGCGAAGGTACTACTTGTTATTTAGGTCAAAATACTTATCGAGGCTATGAGTTAGTTGTAGCAGCAAGTCATATGCTGAGTCATAGAAAAAAATGTGAAGTCTATAAGCACTTACGGTGGAAATGACTACTTGGTTAAGTTATCACCAGTTTTGCAGAACTTGTTAATTAACCAAGGCAACTAGGATGTGAAGCAACAATCAGTTGTGAAACATATGAGTTTGCAAAAGGTGAATTTCTTGTGAGTGTGACATCGTCACTTACGAAGGTTTAATAATAAGTTACAAGTTTAAGTCACATGTGAAGGCTCAAAGCTTAGTTGCGGAGCTTAATATCTTAGTTCCCAAGGAAGACTTTGTTTTATTTTCTTTGACTTAAAGTTTTTTATGCAAGTCAATAAAACTGACCGATGTCGTGTGGTCGGTCAAAAATATATAATAAAGAGTACCTAATCACCCTTAATAGTAAAGAGTAAGTAGGGTGTGGAATCCACAGGAAATCACTTGACAGTACTAGCAACAACTAATTTAAAACTATTAAACATTAAAAAGGAAATTGCTTAATTAGCTGAATTAAGAAAGAATCAAATTAAGAAAATAAAATTTTAGGTTTTTAACAATCATGGAAAAAAATCAATCCACTTCAGTATTCAAGTTTGGCAAAGTTCTAATTTTTCTCGAATGAAACCTAATGAGAAGTCAATAATGGTGACCTATGCATGATAAGATCTAAGTGATAATTATGGATTAAAGTTTAAAGGACCCTATTCACACAATTACCAATTTGAGTAATGAAACCCCAATTTTAATACTCAATCACACAATGATTAAAGATAACCAAACTCATAGAATATCAACATTAGGTTTAAACATAATCAAACCATTTAAATAATCAAATCATAAATTGAATCCAAAATAACATAAACGGTTCAAGATCCGATCCCAAATCTAAGTTACAACTAAGAAAAATAGAAACTTGCACAAACTTATCTCCCGAAGTGAATCACAATTGGATTTAGCCTTGCATCATCATCGATTCTTCAACAAATATGTAATTGATCATATGAATCTGGATGGATTTGATGTTGGAAGACCTTTGGAATGATGAAATATGGTTAATTTTCGTCCAAGATTGATGTGCAAAGAGGTCTCTTTCGTTCTAGGGTTAATCCCCCTTTAAAACCCCTCAAATTAGATTAAAATCAACCAAAACACGGCGATCGGCGTCGTTGGCACCACTAGTGGCGTCGGTGGCGCCCCTAGCGTCATCTGGGCTAAAAGTTACTGACTGACGGTGGCTCTGACGGTGTTTCTGACAGTATCGGTGTCGGTGGCGCCTATGATGGCGTCGGTGGTGCCTATGATGGCGTCGGTGGCGCCACCCACTGCAAAAACTAAATTTTAATGTGTAACTATTCGAGAGCTTTCCATTGATAGGTCATGGGCCCCATTACTCTTTTCCTAGCTCAAGTTATGCCCGTTTGAAGTTACCACTGTCTAAGAACTTCAGTTTATCAAATCTTTACTTCTCGAGCTCAAATTCTCATCCCGTTTCTTTCAATTTCTTTGTATTATTAACGTTTAACCTACAAACACAAGATAAACCTAAAAGTAACTCTATTTGTTATAATTTTATACGTAAAACATAGATATAAAGCCGTTAAACATTGAACTTTCACCACCCGATCACAATGCCCACACTTAATTTTGCTTGTCCTCAAGCAAAGCTCAATTGTAATTTACAAAACGATCATTGAAAATATACATCACTAGTCACTTATTAAAACTCAATTAAGGTCCAAGGTCATGCCTTTATTCATAAGATTTACATCGTTTAATAGATTTACATTCTAGCAAGTCAATTATAGGCAAAATAAGACATCACCCAACTAAAATTAACATGCTTTTGATTTTTAATCTCATGTACACACCCCTCACAATAATTCACTCTTCTCGGTTTATATCTGGACTAGTGAAATATATACTAGTGTAATCACTCAATAACCAATATGTCATCTTGTCCACATAAGCTTGTATAGCAATTACACCTCTACCACTTGCGTAGATCTTGTACACATCTAAAGGACTTACGGGTGTTTGACTTAGGTCCAGGTAGGAAATTTTGGCTTTTAAAAGTGACTAACGCAACCAGATGTGTAAACCAAATCGTTTCACTATTCTTATCAACATGGATCACAAAGCTATTCACTTTAATCCTTTTTCTTACGATTGGTTATCAACTAACAACTTAGACTTTATTTATCGGTTTAACAAAAGAATGGTTTAAGGCTTGACATGGCTATTAAGGTTAAAATGGATAACAATAACACATGATAACAACTAAATGGGTTCCTACAGTGCCTTTTTCATTTATGTACAAACAGCCAAACATCTTGCTTATGGTCTTGGTATGCATTAAACAATACAAGTTTTGTAACAAACGTAGTATATGGCCTACTCTCAACAAATGAATATATAATTGTGTTTTAAGTAATAGGCTCAAAATTTCACCAAGTAGGAATATAGGCTACCGATATGCACATGAGTTTATTATATCAAAATCTTGTTAACACTAACCGGACATCCGTCACATTTCCAAAAATTACCTGCTAGAAAACTTTTTTCCAAAATTTAAAAATATGGCCATGACCTAAGATCTATACCAATCTTCTAATAAATAACAAGTGATGTATATTGAACACTCTGGTTTCATAAAAACATTAAACTTTACACGAAAACTTTTGCAAAAATTGAAGCTTGATAGGATGTTAATTTTTTTTCTCCATAGCTCCCCTCATCCCCACACTTAAGATATACATTGCCCCCAATGTACTAACTAAGTGTTACTATTAGTGTGAAAACAAAAAAAAATAAAATCAAACCCAATTTTATCACATTCACAAATTATTTACAATCAGTCGGGGATTCACCATCAATTACCAAAAATTAAAACTAACTACAAATTAACTATTTTTAACAATTAATAAGGGAAACAAATGCACCTGATTATATCTTTATGGCAAGATCTTTAATGGTACTAGTGATCTTCAACATTTCGTCTACTAATCTATAAAACATATTAAAACCCGTGTAGAACCGAAGTTCTCACTTCATGATTAGCAACTCACATTTAAATCAATAATGCATCTACTTCCCCACACTTAAAGCATTGTATTGTCCTCAATGCAACTTTTAAGTTTAAATTTGATTACAAATATTTAACTTTTTAAAATAAATATATAAAATCACTTTAATGATAAAAGTCCTAAACTCACTTTTGTAGGAATCACGATTGCATTTAGCATATGCAACAAACCTTTTAAACCATCTGGTAGACCCGGGTGGACGAGTGTAGTCTCATGAGGGTTTCTAGTGAACACCCACAAAGTTCTTAAAATAAAATAAAATAAAATTATAAATAAAAAAAGACAAAAAAATACAGAACACCTTGGGTTGCCTCTTAAGTAGCGCTAAGTTTTAGGTTTTCAGCCAGACCACACCTAATATTTGTTATGGTGGTTTAAGTGCACATTTGCCTACTGAATTTCCAACAAATGCTTGGTAGTTGACATGCCAGTTCTGTAGTTGCTTTTCAATAATCGGCAATTCTATTGAATATTTGTTGTGGAGCCACTTGTTGATGATTTGTCCAATGTCTTGTAATGCCACCTTCTTTTTCTTTGTCCTCAAACGCTCTTCTTGGTTGGAATGATAAGCATGAGGAAGGACCGGGATAAACTTGGATTACCTTAGGCTTTTGCTCCTCTAAAGATGTTATGTCTTCTATTAACTTTAAACATACATGTTTGTACTCTTGAAGTCCTATAACCACTTTAACCACATCACTATCAATCACGATATAATTATCCAACTCAGATTGCTCTTTCTTAATTGAGCTATATCCTTAAATAGTTGACCAACCTGTTTAACCAATACCTCAAGTACTTGATTCTTTCTTTATTTTCCTTTTTCATTTCTACCAATATATTCAAGATTTCATCATGGTTAGAGTTCATTGAACCTTGACGCTTCTCGTATAACACTTGATGATATTCTAGATAGTAATCATAATACTCGTCTTGGTAACTTGATAAATGTGAAATATTGAGTTCATAGTGGTTGACATCCCATTGTTGAGCATATTTGTAATCTATGTCGGCTTGATAATATTCTTGATAATTTGATGGTTGAGGTGGTTTAAAGTGTGGATAATATGAGTAGGTTTCTTCATATTCGTAGTTTGCCCTCACATATCCCATTTGTCGCCTGTATTCGGAACATCTTCTTTCTATGTTTCCAAATTTGCTCTTGAACATTGGACAATCTTGAACCCAATGATAAAGGCTTCCACAACACATACATGGATCATTCTCCCAATCTCAATCCAGGGTTATATCCTAATTCTTAAGATTCTACAAAGCGTGCAAATAAACTACCTGCAAACAAGAAGCAAATACCACGCGTAATTCCGAACGACAAAAAAATAATAAAATCTTTTTGTTTTTTTAAATTTTTTTATAAAAAAGGTAAATAACTATTACTAACACTAAGCGCAATGATTCCCCGGCAACAACGCCATTTTGATCGATGTCGTGTGATCTGTAAAAAATATATATTAAAGAGTACCTAATCACCCTTAATAGTAAAGAATAAGCAAGGTGTCAAATCCACAGGGAATCACATGACAGTGCTAGCAACAATTAATTAAAACTATTAAACATTAAAAAGGAAATTGCTTGATTAATTGAATTAAGAAAGAATCAAATTAAGAAATAAAAGTTTAGGTTTTTAACAATCTTGGAGAAAAAACAACTCATTTCAGGATTCAAGTTTGACAAAATTCTAATTTTCCTCGAATGAAACCTAATGAGAAGTCATTAATGGTGACTTATAAATGATAAGATCTAAGTGATAATTATGGATTAAAGTTTAAAGGACCATATTCACACAATTATCAATTTGAATAATGAAACCCTAATTTTAATACTTAATCACACAATGAATAAAAATAACCAAAATCATAGAATATCAACATTAGGTTTAAACATAATCAAACCATTTAAATAATCAAATCATAAATAGAATCCAAAAGAACTTAAATGGTTCAAGATCTGATCCCAAATCTAAGTTACAACTAAGAAAAATAGAAACTTGCATAAACCCGTACCCCGAAGTGAATCACAATTGGATTTAGCCTTGCATCATCATCGATTCTTCAACAAATATGTAATTTATCATGTGAATCCGGATGGATTTGACGTTGGAAGACCTTTGGAATGATGAAATATGGTTAATTTTCGTCAAGATTGATGTGCAAAGAGGTCTTTTTCGTCCTAGGGTTAATCCCCCCTTTAAAACCCATCAAATTAGGTTAAAATAAACCAAAACGCGGCAATCCGCATCGGTGGCGCCACTAGTGGCGTCGGTGGCGCCCCAACGGCATCTGGGCTGAAAGTTACTAAATAACGGTGGCTCTGACGATGTTTCTGACGGTATCGGCGTCGGTGGCGCCTATGATGGCGTCGGTGGCGCCGCCCACTTCACAATCTTGATTTTCATGAGTAACTTTTCAAGACTTTTCTGTTGATAGGTCGTAGGCCCCGTAACTCTTTTCCTAGCTCAAGTTATGTATGTTTTAAGTTACCATTGTCTAAGAACTTTGGTTTATCAAATCTTTACTTCTCGAGCTCAAAGTCTTATCTCGTTTCATTCAATTTCTTCGTATTCTTAACGTTTAACCTACAAATACAAGATAAACCTAAAAGTAACTCTATTTGTTATAATTTTATATGTAAAACATAAAAATAAAACCGTTAAATATTAAACTTTCATCACCCGATCAAAAACAAATATAATTATTAGTGTCATTTAGTGGTGTAAGAGCTACAGGTAACATAGTTGTATTTAATGATGTCATCCAAATTTTTCATAACTAATATTTAGTGAAATTTCTTTATGCTCTTGATTAATTTGTGTTTGTCTTTTCTTAATTAATAATGAGATTACGCATCATATATTAATAGAAATCATCAGCGTATTCGATCCATACCATACCCAGATCTGTCAGCAAATAATTATTATATGAATATAATTGCAGAATATCTAATATAATGATTTAACATATTTTTTAAAATTAGAAGTTGGTTTTTATAAACCACTTTTTGGCGTTCAAAATTCAGTTTTATACACTCAGTTAATTGGTCAAACCAATTGGGCCTTTGTGAGTCTAATAAATTTCAAAATTATGGTGAAGGGGAATGACCCAAATCAGTATAAAGGGAATAATATGGACCGGCCCATTTTCATTGATTCTTACACTTCCGTAATTGGTCCTCAATTGTGCTTAAATATAAACTACGAATTGAATAATTTCTAGTTTTACATTAGCATTTTTTTTCTTTACATTGGATAAATAATGCTATCTTAAGTTCATATAAACTGAATAACAATATTCCAGTTAATCAGTAAGTAAGTAACATTTAGAAATTATAACATAAATATTTGAAATAAGATACGATTGAAATTATTTATAATTACTTACCTTAAATGATAAACAATAAACATAATTTTTTTTAACTTTCATCTTTAAAATATTTTTATTTAAAAAACATTTTCTTAAACATTCTACATGTTAAGAATACTAATTTGTTATAATGTCAATATTTAAAAAGTTCTTTATAATAAAAAACTTTACTAAAAGTTCTTTTTAAAAATTACTTTATGTAATAAAAAATAGAAATACTAAATGTATTATAAAAACATGTTTTGTGATTCTAAAAGGATATAAATAACGTTATTAGAATTTAATATTATTATTAAATGGTTGACTTGTTATGCTCATAAGACAAAATAAGCAGGAAAAGATGACATATGACAAATATAGGTTTGGTTTATTAGAGCAGATTTAACCCACATTTAATTTTTATCTAATAGTTTTCTAAGGACGTGTTTAGTATTTAGTAAAAAAGTATGAGGACCGCATAAACATTTGCACATAATCAACTGGGAGAAATAAGAGATGGCTCTCTATCACAAAATCAATTTGTTTTTAATGCAAAAATTATTGATGTTCTTGCAATTATTCATTTGAAGTTAGTTTAATTTGACTATCTATCACTTTTTCTATTTGGATATTGAATATAATTTTGTAACTCGAAGGTCATTTTCTTTTTATTTTATTTTATTTCTTTTTTTCTCTTTTGATATTGTTTCTTTTTTATTTTATTTTTCTCTCTTTTGATATTTTGTTCTAGGGAAAATATATACCGTCTTTTGAAATGTAACACTTTATGAAAAAAATGATTACTATTGTTATTTCTTTCATCCGATATTTGAACATGTCAGGCATTCAATCCATATGTATTGCACTTTGCACATCATATAAATAAACGATCAAATTCCCTTGGGTTTAAAGCCAATTTTATATCAAAGTAGGTTAGTATACCTTGTTAAATAACTTAAATATGAGATAGTTAGTAACGAAACTTTATTAATTATAAAATAATATTTTAAGATAAGATATAATTCAAATTATATATAAGTAAATGTTATAACTAAAAACATTTTGATCCAAATAAACCTTCCTAAAAATAACTCAATTTTAACAATGTTCTTATTATAACTTCGAATTATTGTGGTTCGTAAAAATTTTAATTTTTTAAAAACAACATTTTTAAAAATAGTTCCTATGTATAAAAAAAGTTTGATGTAATAGAAAAACTTCTTATTTTATAAAAATGTGTTTCTTTAAAAATTATTTGAAAAAAATCACTTTCTTAATTTATTAAAAACTATATTTAATTAAAAAATTAAATAATATCATTATTAGTTAATGTTATTATTTAATATAATAAAGTGAAGAGAAAGTTAGAATTATACAAAGTGTCAATCTTAGAACTTCTTTTAATATATTAGATAGATGACTATTATCTTGTATGAATATATACATTTTGTATACATTATGCATACGAGTACAAAAAGACAGTAAGAAATAGAACACACACGTTCTTGAGGAAGAACTTGTGATTTTCGGGGGCTTATGTTTCTAGATCCACGCTGGTTCAAACTCAAAAGTGGAATCCAATCGAGACAAACCAAAGATGACAGAGGAGGATAACACGACACTTGGAAATTACTAAAATGACCATTTCACTAATATAAATTACTTTAATAACCTTTAACGAAGTAAAATACCAAAATAGATGACCAATGAGAAACGGCCACGTGGGCACATTATCGCCATCTAGCGATACATATCCATGATATATCACCAAAATAAACGTTCCGGCGATATATACACATACTATATCGCTTACGTCTCGCCAAGTATAAAGAAAATCTAATATCGCTCAAATATGGTTAGGTATCGCCATGCAAGCCATGCACAAAACTTTGAAAAAAAAAAGAAAATAACAGGGCGGCGAGATGGGTTGCCGGCATAACTCTTGCGTCTCACCTATAGGGCTGTTCACGAACCGAACCGAACCGAACGCAGCTCCGCTCGAACTCGGTTCGCTTTCAAACCGAGCGGCTCGGTTCGGTTCGAATTTACAAATTCGAGCGCAAACTTCATGCTCGAATTCGGTTCAATTTTAAACCGAGCGCTCGGTTTCGCTCGGTTTTGCTCAGTTTCGTGTTATAATTTAAAGCAAAACTAATAAATTTATTCAAAAGTTTCAACTTTCAAGTTTCAATTGTAGTATCTTCACAAATGTGTGTGCAAATATTCTTTAAGAACTAAATTATATAAAAAAAATCTAACCTCAAGATATCACGATTAGGAACAACTGAACAATGTCGGGCTTCGAACAAGGTCGGACTTTGGACTTCGAAGGCGGATTGTCGAAAGTGAGATACACGATCAGACTATTGCAGGTACAATTGCCAAAAGCTGGGGTCGCATGTTAGAGGCCTGGAGGTCGGGGGACACATGTCTGAGTGCTGGAGGTCGGCGTCTCGAAAGTCGGTAGGGAGGTGGGGGATACGGGGGACGGCTGGAAAGTGATAATGGGTGGAATGGTGAATGGATTTTGAAATCTGAAGTGATAATTTGATTAGAGAATTAAAGCATTACATTTAGGGTAATTGATTTTTTGAATAAATAATTAAAATAGTGGTAATTGGTAAATAACTGAATAGATTAACAAATATATAATATATAAAAACTAAATTAAAAAATAATTCGAGCGAAACCGAGCGAGCAACGAGCGAGCGTACCTTTGCTCATGCTCGGTTCGTTTTCAAACCGAACCAAGCCGCTCGGTTCGTTTACAACCAAGCCAAAATTCGAACGAGCAAAAATCCGAGCTTTTTTCGAACGAGTTCGAGCGAGTTTCGAACATCGAGCTATTTGAACAACCCTACTCACCTGGGACTTCCGCTTGGGCTTTCATGATTTTGGGTTGGGCTTGTCCTTGTTGAGTTTTTATTTGTTGGGCTTTTGTGGCCATTTGTTGAGCCCACACCTAAGATTATGGTATACTGGGCTCTTCAATAACCAGTATTATTAAACATTCGGGCTTTCAAGTAATGTTTGGGCTTTCAAGATTTTGGATGGGCTATTTGGCCATTTGTTGAGCGCACACCCAAAAAACACCTAGTATTATATTAACTATTATTAAATTTATAATAAATAAATTTTATCTACCATAATTAATGTGATAATACTATATAATATGTTAACACTTAAAAATTTGTCACACAATTTCATCCATTTTATTTCACACATATATAAAGTTTCAACTATGTTTGTTAACATTGTAGTATGCAATGGTGGAAAATGGAAGTTTAATAACGAAGTCGAAGAGTATGTTCCTATAAGAGTTCGGTGTAATCGATAGGCTATCTCCTTACCGGTCAATATTACATTTAAAGAATTAAATAATTTTGTTTTTAGTATATTTGGTTTTAAAAAACGTATAAGATTATGTTATAAAATGTTTACTTACACTTATTCAATTGACATATTGAATGATAACAACTGTTTGATTTTTATAAATCTTGTTATTAATGATTTAAATCATATTTTTACCTTATATGTTAGTGAAGAAAATGATGCTAGAAGTAGTTTTTAAGAAAAGAAAATAATGATTTACAAAACGGAAAATTTGACAAGTCTAAAATTACTAACTAATTATTTGAAAGTCAATTTTAATAATAAAAACAATAACACAAACAATCTCGAAAGTAAAACCGATTATCATCATGAAAAAAAATAATTGAGTTAATTTTTAATTTGCTCCTTAAGTTTTGATAAAAGTAACTATTTTTCTTTAAAAGATTAAAAATATCAATTTAGTTTCAAATGTTTTAAAAGTTTTTTCAATTTCAGTTAAAAAATTTCATTATTTTGGATTCAAATTGAAATAACTAATAAAACTATATACTGAAATTGAAACAACTTATTAAAATTTTGAAGATAAACTGATGTTTTTAATATTTTGAGTATAGATGGTTATTTTAGTTAAACTTTTGAGAAGAAAACCGAACATAACTCTAAATAATCTATTAACTATAATAAAAGATGGTTTTTGATTTCACATGTATATATAGTAATTACATTATTTAAAATATATTTTTAAATAAAAAAGTTTGATATTGTAAAATTTTAAAAACTTGATATTATAATGAAAAATATACTTTAAAAATATATGACACAAAATATTTTTTTAAAATACGAAGTATTTTAATACCATTTTTTCTAAGTTCTATAATATAATTATTTTTTCAAAATAGAATTAAAAGAACCAGAATGCTTAAGAAAACGATTAAAAAGCACAATCTTATAAAATGAAATTTTATAATGATATTATTGTTGTTTTTACTTGAACTACTTATTTATCTCTAACTCAATCATCTATATCTATATACTTATTAATAAAATAATAATTTTAGTGCCACATGACATTCTCTTAAACTTTTATTTTTTTAATTCCCGCCTAAATATGTATCTCTTCTTAGTGTTAGTCTAGGTTCATTTGGCTAAAAGTT
>BJCM01272325.1:0-14420 GCA_018326385.1 Flaveria bidentis | reverse complement strand
GAAGTTGAAGTGATAGTGTCAAGTTAGCAGAAAAGTTATGATGATAATGTATCTTCAACTTTCAAAAACATATTTTCAAATCAAACAACAAAATCATATTTTTTTAATAAAATAAGGTTGCAAACTATTGAAAAGCATTCTCATGTCACCCTCACAATCTATACTTATTAATATAACAATAACTTTAGTGTCACATGGCATTCTCTTAAGCTTTTTATTTTTTTTAATTCCCGCCTAAATATGTATCTCTTCTTAGTGTTAGTCTAGGTTCATTTGGCTAAAAGTTAATTATATACAAGAGATATTTAAGGAAATATTAGAAATTAACCCTAATTAAACTAAATCTTTTTTTTGGAAATTAAATCATATTTGATATTTTTTCTTTTTTCAAATAATTAATCAATAAAAATTGTACAAATCATTTATAATTTTCTTAATCTATGAAATTGGCTCCTCTCCAAATTAAAGGAATTCATAGGTGTTTTTTAAATGAAATCATACTCGATTTTAAAATATTTATCAATCATCCCAGGTTTACGACACTCGCGGTTTGTCTTTATAAAGTCTAATAATATCGCAATTGACAGACTTTATTTACGTTTTCATTTTGGCTTCGATTTTATCAACTTTTCTTCGAAAAATGTATTTAATTTTTGTTATATTTGAACTTTCATCCTATGCGATTAGGATTTAACATATCATTGTCTACAATTATGATTTTTGATTAATATTATTTTACTTTATTTTAAGGTGATTTACTTCAATATTCAATCTATAAAGAGGTATTATATGTTTTACTTTTTAAACTTTTTTATTTTCTTTTTATGTGTACTGTCATATTATTATTATTATGTTTGATAGGAGTTCATTTGATATGTATAAATTATTTTGATATATCTAAAAGTAATATTGAAAATCACATTTTTATTCCACGTTTGACTTTGACACCTTTAGACAAAAAAATTCTTTTAAATTTCAAAGAATATAGTCGATGTTATCAGTGTGTTATGAAATGACAATAAAACAAGAGCCAATGATAATCGTTATCTAATGTTATCAGTGTCTCCCTATGCTTCCTTCTCTCATCCACCAATCAAATCTTTGGTGGGTGCTGAATGAGGGGAATAGGAGCAGCAGGTGTCATCACTGTCGGAGTCTCACTCTTTTGGGTCAAACCAACTAGCTCCTCAGTAATAGGCTCGAGAGTGGTTACAGCTGGTGCAGGGCTCTCGTCATCAGACTAAGATATCCATATGTTCCCAGAGTTTGCCATACCTAGGTATATAGTAGCTGCAAAATAGGGCTAAGTGGGATGATACAATTACGAGGTGGAAATGGGTTCGGATGGACCCTCGGTATTACTGATAATGTCAGACACTTCCTCTCTGTTAACTCGATGAGACATCTATAGTAAAAGAAGTTTATGCATGCATATTTAATAATTATACAATGAACTGGTATATAAAATAAGTAGTTAAGGTCTTAGTATAACTACTATACTCATATAATACATTTACATAGCGTAAGACTCATGGTATGGAATTGTCTTTGGAGTCATGAAAACATTTTAAAGGTTATAGTCTAGATTTTCTTTCCTTATAAAAAGTCTAGTTCGCTATAACCATTGACTCTGATACCAACTTCTGTCACACCCCGAGAATCGCAGCGGAAGGTTGCATAATGTGGTGTTATCGAAAGTTGGAATTATTCCAACAATTATAGTCAAATGTGATTATTTAAGCAGCTGGTTATAAAAACCCATTCTTTAAACACTTTTAAAAAATGACGTAGTAATAACAATTTAAAGTTTTACAATCTCATAAGTAGTTGTAAACAATGTCTCTATTATCAATTTATTACTTCTTGAAAATATTTTACACATTTGACACTCCAAAGATTATTTCTAGGAATTTCACACAGAGCTTACCTATAACCCTGAAAAGTATGAAGGAAAAGTTATTAGTCAACAAAAAGTTGGTAAGCATTCGGGTTTTTAAAATCTTACAAACATTCGATTTTCAAACGATATGATATAACGAGATATAATATACTCAACATAGACTAGCTAGGTACTATGATTAATTTAGGTTATAAGTCAATAATGAAGCAAAGAAACACGTCTTTGCCCCACAACAATCCAAATATATAAACTCCATAGCTACAACTTGACCATTGCAACTGGTCGCGAGAGCGGGTCCTTCTAACCCGATAGATTTACCAATATAGTCTGTGGCCTACTCGAGGTTAATGATTACGGGGGGATTTAGGGGCTCAATAGTATATACTTACACTATTGACCCAACTTATACCTTCATAACATATATTAGTTCCCGTTTTACCCATCATATGTAAAAATATGGGTTTTCATACTTTTCCCCCAAAATAGTTAAAATAAAAGCAATGTTTAAAATGGGGGCCGAAGAACTCAAATTGAATGCAATCAAAGGATAAAGTCAATACGTTAGGCTCTTGATTTATCAAAACCCCAAATATATGTATCTTGGTCAATATATGATAATTCATGCTTATGAGAATACTTTTGACCCATCTTATTTGATTATTTTTGAGAATAAAATATCTTTATCATATTAAAATACTTTGATCAATTTCTCATAAAAGTTTATTTATTTTTCTTAGAAAATATACGAATTATAACACATTTGACTTATAAACTAATGTCTAAACCTAATGTATTCTTGACATCTAATACTTATCACTAGCCTATTTATTAACCTTGTGTTATTTCTCATATTTATTTATTATATTTTTTAACTAATTGTTTTAAAGTTATAAAATCTTAACTCTTCTAACTTGTATTATATTTTTAGTTTGATATAGATTATTAATAGCTTTAATATTATTTTTCAAATAGTAGTTTTTATACAAAGTTTCTTATGTTTCTTTTATAAAATCGATTGTTATAGTTATTGGGGTTATTTTAACAATAAAATATATTTTGATATTATTTTTATGAAACCTATTGATTTTGAAATTTATTAATTTGAGATTGTTTTAAATAATACATATATTATTTTTCAGCTTGATTTATTATTATTATTTAGAAAATCTTGAGTTCTTATTTGTCATTCTTAGACAAGACTTTTCGTCATAATATTCCGTTGGTCTTAACTATAGTCTAGATTATGGTTTCTAGTTCTTAAATAGTTCTCTATCTAAATACAATCCATAGCATGTCCAAATACTTAACGTTTTAATTGATCCATTCACTTTGTTTTAAGCTATAATATCTTTCATTTTAACTTAATCATTCCCTTTTGGTGTCATATCCATCATCATTCATCCATCTTATACTGTCATTTCTTGATAATCATAATCCACCAAATCTTCCATGTACATACACATACATACATATATGACATATACATACATACATACATACATACATGTACATTCTTACAAGCCCAAATCATACTATTAACATGATTTTATCAAACTAAAACTATCGTTAACATACATTTCAGATTTGTTAGTTCCTTTCAAACATATTTTTAACCCATATCATTAAAATAACAATTTTTATGTAACCACTAAGTGGGTGAACTAGGGCCAAGTTTTTCATCTTGATCATCCATGCATGGAGAGATAATAATAGTCTAACATAAATACCTTGAGTAACTAATAGATTGAAAACACACAGAATGCTAGCATGTGATATTTGACTCCCAATTAAAACTTCGATTCTAGTCAATATTTTAACTAGAATCCTTTGAGGGGGAAAAAGATGAAGGTTTCTAGTGGGGGTGATGGTGTGATTACGAAGTTGAGATTGTGGTGGTGTTTGTGGTGACCGAAAGGTTGGGGAGGGATTAGCGGTCAGGCGAATAGTGGAGATGGTGGTGAGTGTCGCAACGGGTTAGGGGGAACGGTGGTGGTGGTCGCAGCAGATGGTGAAGGTGGCCGTAGGCGGTGGTCGTCTCAGTTGGGTGGGGGTGGGGGGCAATGGGTATGGTGGTGGTGTGTGGAAGTGGAGAGGGTGAGGAGATGAAAGGGTTAGTGAGGTGCGTGTGGGTGTATATTGGGATTGTGTAAGATATTATGGATGATAGGTGTCATCCATGCACCAAATCCATAATCATTATTATATTATTAATAATAATATTATTACCATGATTAGTGCTATTATTATTGTTATTATTATTAATAGTAGTATTATTACTAATTTTATACGTAATCGTTAAACGATTTCAAAGTTCGTTAAAACATTAATGGAGGGTTTTCAATTAATCTAGTATGACAATTAGTAAATATAAATTTATTATTTAAAATAGTATCGTGCGTTGACCTTGTTTGACCGGGTGTCACATTTTGTGACTTAACAATGACATATTAATTTGTAAAAAAAAATTATTTATATATGAAATGTTATTAGTTTATTGATTCCACTGTGTTGTTTAAATAAAGATTATGTATTTATAAGTACGATGTGCAATGATTATCCGACTGTTAGTGTTCCGGAAAATGGAGTCTTACAGCCCCAAACCATTATTCGGCCGTCACCTTGCTCCCACCCCTTCTCCCTTCGAATTTCACCAAGAACAAGCAAAAGCTTTGATTTTGGCTTTAGTTTCAAGCATTGCATGGTGTCAGCAATTCCAATTCTTGATTTTACATGATTAAAGGTCAAATTTTGATTGGTTTACATGGTTTTTGATTCAAGAACAACCCTAGTTCAATTAACATGATTAAACACATGACTGATGTTGTTTGGATGATAAGTATGATGTTAATTGTATTGTATTGATGTTAGTTTACGTGGATTATGCAAGAAATTCATGGTTTGGATGTGTTGTTCATTCCTTGCTATATGTAGAAACTTTTATGTATGATGCTTGAGAATTTTGATAAATTGATGATGATTATCATGTCTAGATGATTGCTATGAACTTGATTAGGTATAATGTTGGTGAATTCATCAATGAATTGGCTGTTAGATAGATTTTTGGTGCTACTTTTCCAAAAGGGAAACTTTATTCATGTGGATCACAATATATTGTGAATTGGGCATGTTCATGATATTATAATATTAGAATGCTTGTTGATGATGTCTAATATGGTAGAATGTGTTAATTGAGTTGTATGGATACTTGATGCACTACTTGAGAACTTTAGGTTCTTATGGAATATACATGATGATGGATTATGTTAGGTGATAATAGAATTATGTTAGGTATAGTGATAGATCATAGTGATGTATGATTTATTAATTAATTTTGTAGTTGTGGATTTCTTGAGATTAGTATGAGTTGTAAGATAATATATGGTGTATGATGAGCTTTATAGCGCTTAGGGTTTGTAATGTGGCATACGTTAACAACTTGTGTGATAATAATGTGTAATGAGTTATTATACTTGATCAATCAAGAATTCAATTAACATGTCAGCAACGAGACAAACGGGTCAACTAGGTCTAACGACTCTTGTTTTCCAAAATCTTGGGTCAACGTGTTTATTGAGCACTTAGGGTTGTTAAACTTTTTGTGTACATGTAATTATGTACTTGTATGTTCTAGGTAACCTTTGACGGGGTGTCTTTACACTCATCGTTAGCTTTTACTATCATTTGTTTGCGCATCAGGTGAGTTTAATGCCTTACTTTTACTTACTCTCATTTTGGGGGAGAAAGCATACTTTATTTATAAACGCTTTATTTTTATAACATGTTTTAAGTAAGACATAGTGTGATACACCATTGAAAGCCCTCACACTTTCGGATCGGTAATTAAGGAATCTAGTAGAAAATCTGACAAGCCCCACCTGTACGACCGGAAGTCAAGCGGGTGCAATATTGTACTAAACGGCTAATAACGTCACGACTTGGTATGTCGTGGCGAGAGGCAAATAGGCAAACATAGTCAGCTTCAATCGTGAAATTACTATTTTTTATTACTAATGAAATCTGACTAGCTATCTATTTCAATGCACGGGCTTATATTTTGTTTATGCTATTTTTATGATGATTACAAACTCTTGAACTCACCAAACACCATGTTGACTCTTTTAGTATGCTTTTTTCAGGTTGTTACAAGTAGCTGCCATAGGAGCACACACGAGTCTTGCATATTTTGAACAAACATTTACCTAGTCTTTTCTTATTGCATACTTACATACTTTGGTTTGGGTGGTGTTTTGCGCAGTTTACATTAGTCCCTCATGTTTGAATTATTTACAAAACGCATCCGCATATATTTTAGTGTTTTCAAAGTTTAAATTGTTTTAAATATTGCATATAGTATGGTTCTGAGTAACTAATGATGTGGTCTTGGTTTGTTCACGCCTCATGGCAAAACCCCACACGTTGATTTTGGGGATGTGATAGATTGGTATCAGAGTCATTGGTTATAGGGAACTAGGTTTCATACACACTAGTCTATAACCGTACATAGTTAGTTAGTTACTCATTGCTTATCTTCTTACTGTATACTCCTTGGCATACACATCACATTCACTATAGTGTGGCATCTTCATTGTCTTCGTTCCCTGTTTGACACGGATCAGGAAAGGAACCCGAGGTTCCTATTGTTCCTTCGTCATCTACGAGTTATGGTTCTAGATCCCCTATATTTATACCTGGTGTGTACCTCATGGCAAGCCTATGATAGAGAGGGACATGTCTAATACTGACAATTGGGACTGGTATTGTACTACACTAATTAGGAAGCTGGAAAAGGAGGGTGTCCCATATACGATCCCACCGTGACTAGTGACGCCATATTATACCTCCTACCCTGCACACCTTATATGACTATTGCTTCTTTAGTGGCCTCACATGATCGACTTCAACGAGCGGTCAAGGAGAAATTTAAAACGTGGGATGCGCGACAAGAGCATGACAACAGAGTGTACAAGGAGATGGAGGACTTGTGGCTCGATATTCAAGTATGATAGGATGGTCAAACAAAAGAGATCCAGGCTCTACGTGGACAAGTTGCTTAGTTGACAACTACTTTGAAGGTGATGCATGATCAGCTTCATAAGATTGTCGTTCGTATACACGAGTTACAAAACTAACTCGAGTCTCAAGAGGCCCTAACGGAGGAGTCTCAGGAGTTACCAATGGAGGTACCTGAGGAGGACCCGGAAGAAGATCCATAGGAAGATCCATAGGAGGAACCCGTGGAAGAACAAAAAGAAAAACCTGAAGAAGAGCCTGAGCAGGAACTAGCAAAGATGGAAGAGGACAGTGATAGATCTAAAGTGATAGACTAAGTTCCATATTTATCTGACTTGGACTATATAGTGTTTTTTTAAAATCCTATATGGGAAGGGTTGTTTTCCACCCAATTGAAAACTCGAAATTTTGACACTGATTGGATATTTTGTGAGATTTCTTACAATTTATTTATCATGAGTTATTATTTTGGTTATAAATGTTATGCTTGTGAGAAATTCATTATTTCTTACTTACCGTACTTCAATGAGATTAATATGTTGGATGTTACTCATTATTGTATTTGTGAATGTAAAATGAAATATAGACGATCATGGTAGAGGACATGGACGTGGCCGTGGATGTGGCACCGGTGCTGTATAATGACTCCATTCGAATTAGCCACCTTAATCAACCAACATGTGCAAGCAGTGGTGAACACTCAAGCTGCCCAATTTGAAGGTAAATGATGACCCTGGTCATCAACTACGAAAATATTCCATTAGATGGTTAATCCATTTGGTGTGACTAAACAATCTAAAACATTGAATACAAGAGCTCAATATGCACGAATAAGGCATTCCTAGATTGTAAGCCCCACACCTACAGTGAAGCTAAAGGTGTCGTAGGGCGTGTGTGGTGGTTTGAGAAGACCAAGTTGGTCTTCGTCAAGTTCAACTATCCAGTGGCGGATAAGGTGAAATACGCCATGGGGTACTTGAGGGTGCGACACTCTCATGGTGGAACACATAGGTGTAGATGCTTGGCCAGGCGATGGCAAATGCTCTACCATGGGACAAGTTCAAAACAACGATGATGGAGGAATATTGTCCTCATAATGAAGTCTAGAAGCTAGAAGCTAGAAGCTGAGTTTTGGGAGTTGAAGATAGAAGGATCTCAGATTGAGGCTTACACTATGAGGTCTCACGAGTTGGCGACACTTTTCCCTGGCATGATCGACCCGCAGATCAAGCGAATAAAGCTCTATCTGTGTGGTTTGGTTCCAGAGATACAAAGTATGGTGACTATTACAAACCTCACTACTATCCACCAGGTTACCCGACTAGCTCACAAGCTTACTAACCAAGCGGTGGAAAAAAGCAAGCTACCCAAAAGGGTCATTGTGACAAGCGTGTGTGACAACAAGCGCAAGTGGGATAACTCAAGCACCAAGAGCTCATCGTCTAACAACCAGCCTCAGTAGCATGAACAATAGCACGAACAAAGGAGGTTTGAGAATAATCGCAATTTGAATGAATCATCTTCCTTATCTTAGGGAGAAAGTGGATACGTAAGGAATGTATCCCAAGTGCAGCCGATGCAACTACCACCACACTAGCAGGTGCGACAACTTTCGATGCCAGCGTCGTGGGAAGGCTGGACTCTTGGCAAATGATTATTGTGTTAAGTTGATGAGGAAGCCCCATGGCCCCAAGAAACACCAAAAGGATGTTTTGAATATGGAAAGGAAGGACATTACAAGAGGAATTGTCCTTAGTTGAAGAAAAATAGGAATGTCACAAGGAACGGTGGAAACAACAACAATGGCTATGGTGATAACAATGGTGGAAACAATGGATGAGCTATAAGTAGAGCCTTTGTCATGGGTTCAAGTGAGGATTTAAACGACCCTACTAGTGTTACTAGTAATTTCCTATTAATGGTCGTTTTGCTAATTACTATTTGACACTAGAGTCGATAGGAGTTTTATCTCTACTAAGTTTAGTAGTCTTTTAAGTGATATCCTTTCTATGTTGGAGTCTAAATATATCGTAGAACTAGTTGATGGTAAGGAAATCTGTAACATCTCGTAGTTTTGTTAACTTAAAAGTTAAATTTGTTAAGTCTTGTAAGGACTATTTATGCCTTTTATGAAACTTATGCTTGTTTCTTAGTTTGTCTTTAATTCATTAACTTGAAAGGTAATAACTTGATTATCAAATTGAACATGATGATGATGATAATAATAATAATAATAATAATAATAATAATAATAATAATAATAATAAAAGTAATAATAATAATAATAATAATAATAATAATAATAATAAAAGAATAATAATAAATTATAATAATAATAACTGTAATAACAACTTAAATAATAGTAACAATAATAATAATAGTAATAATAATAATAATAATAATAATAATTTATAAAATTACTTCAACTTAAAAATGTTAAAACTTAAAATAATTAAGTTAGGGGGTTAGTTTGTCATTTTAGAAACTTTAAAGGAAAGTTTTGGGCATAAAATAATAGGGAATGAAATCTACAAAGACCGTTTGTGTAAATCTTGAAAAATCAAACCCCTCTTTCCCCCACACCCCACACATCCGGTAGCCTCTCCGGCCAGACTCCAGCAAAGCCTTTTCGCCTAATTAAATGCACAAATCGAACCCCAAATCATTGCCAACCGATTCGTGAACACAATTCGAACTCGTTTAAACACTACAATCACATTTAAAAGACTGTTATGAATCCAAATAGCTCGAGTAACCGGTCACCTTAATCATTAAATTGTTCACCCATTAAAACATAATAATAACTCAATTAAATAGTACCTAATTGATGGTTTAATCAAATCTATGCTGTTATCAAACGAAATTCTATCTGAAACACATCTAATCACCCTAATCGAACACCACACTCATCGCGACAGTAATTTGGTTGAACAACATCCTCTACAACCTTTAAAGGTCAATTGATTGAGGGTTCTCGAGGATCACAATCCACTGAAACTACACACAAAGTTAATTTGGTTTACAACATCAATTGATCTTCAATCGAATCAAACTGGGTTGCGGATTGTTCTTCTACTTGGTCGTCCTCGAATCTATTTTCAACTGGGAGATTAAACACATGTAATTGCTCGAAGTTATGTGAGGACCGTGTACGTAAGGAATACTAACAGATTCTGTGTGAAACCAGATCAAATAGTGCGGAATCCTATTTGATTGGTGATCCAATCAGTGAGAACGATAACCCGATCAATATAAGAGTGAACTAAACGTTAAGAACGAGTAGGAATCGATCAATAACGAACTTTGAAGTTGGATTGGTTGTCTTGGACGTTCTGGACAGCTAGGGTTTTTAAAGTGTTTCAAGTATTTTGAAAAGTTATGAAGTGCTATGTTTTCCATGAATTAAGTGGTATTTATAGGTTTGTAGCTTCCATTCGTACGACTGAACCATTAGTATGGTTCAGTCGTGCGACTTAATCATGCGATTGAGTCATACACACGACTAAAGGTTCAATCGTGCGACCGAGTCAATCTTTTGTCTCAATCATACGACTGATCCAGTCTCCTGATTCAGTAGTGTGGCTGGACCATAAGCATGATATATTCATATGCGTGGTCCATTAGCATGAATAATCACCCGACTAGGTTGAACACATTACTTAATCATTATTGACTAAGAATTATGTACAACAACCTCAAACCTCTATATTAAGGTCATACATATCAATTATACTTAACATAATAATAATATGAAATAATTAAACATTAATAAACATCAAACACATATTATATTTCATTGAATCATTACATTACACATGTGTAAGACATGAAAGACTTTTACATTTGGGCACAAAAACTAGGAACATCATGTATCTACAAACTCCCCCTTAGACCTAGTTTACCCTATCGTCAAACATTCTTCACATGTGCTTGAAACTTCTTGTACTTCTCTTCTCTTGTGACTCCTACGTGTATCTCAAATGTAAATCAGAGCTGTATCACATGTTGGAAATGTAGATCTTGTATAATATCTTGCGTGTCATAAAATAGTGGCCACTTGTATAAAGTATATACATCTTCAGCAGACAAGTTAGTAAGCCACATTGGGTCAAATGCCCTGATAGTATCAATCTTTCCTTCTCTGTTCAAAACTATGACCGTTTCTCCCATCCGCCAATCATAATACCGCCATTTGAAGTGCGGAGTGAAGTCCTGAGGCATTTACTGTAAGGGAATCTTTGACATTGTGCGTGGGGTCTCCACTTCAGCACCTCCTTTGGTCTTCCAGATATCGGATCAACTTCAGACTTATGAATGAACCTCTTAGGTTGTTGAGGTCTGAAGTTTACCCACCTGGTGTGGTATTCTTTCTTTAATGCATCCTCAAACCATCCCGACATCTTTCTTGGGTTGGCGTACATAAGATCTAACCATGCCAGGCGGTTGACCTCAAAACCAGGAAGAGTCTTCAAATTATGCGGATATCTGAAGTACTCAATCCCCTTCTCTCCTGTAACTGGATAGACTTCCAAGTCTTCAAAACATGCCCACGCAATAATCTTTCCTGACACTTTCTGATGTTTCTTGACTCTGTAAAGTTTGGTGTAGGCATTCTGCTTTTGAGGGGCGCGCGGGCTTTCATTTCAGCAAAACAAGCGACCCATTCAGCTTTCTTGAGATCAATATTAGCATCTGAAGCTTGGGCTTGGCTTTCATCCTTTTCTTTCTCTTTCTCTATCTCCTCCAGCTTCTCAAAAGTAGCACTACCAAAAGTTTCACCCAGGTTGGGGATAACATTTCCTTTAGGGTCAGTGTACTCTAGATAATGCTCAGCTGTAACATCCTCGATCTCAATCTCATTAACTTACTGTAGCTCCTCGTCAATTAGGACATCAACTTCTTGAGCATCTTTGACAATTTCATCCGGATTGAGTCAGAACATCTCAGCTAGCTGGTCATCGGTTAGATCATTAATGATTTCTCCTTCTTCGGGAGTGTAGCTCACTAACCGTCTGACGATCCCTTGCAAATCAAGAATCATCATGAGTTGAGTCGTGATTTGTTGAAAGGGGACGACATCATATTCATCTAGTTATTAAGCTTCATCTATTTGATTAAACATTTAACACATCACATATAAGTCATTAATCAAGACATTGAAATATAAACAAACATATATAATCATTAATTACATTAATGTAATACATAATTCAAGTACAAAAAGTTTTAAATACAAAGACATCTAATCATTACTTTTGCCTTGATCTTTCGTCTCTTCAGCTTGAGGAGCTGAGGACGAGGCTCCTTGATCTTGATTTCTCTTTGTGCGCCTCTCCTAAGCTTGAGTGAAGGCTTATGCAGCAACATCACCTTCTTGATCATCATCTTGATCATCCTCCTTGTCCTTTTCGCTCGGTCCAGCTCCCTCATCATCATCTTTTTCTCTTTCAGATTCATCGTCAGTGAGCTCATCATTATCATCAACATCATTACCATCCCTAATCTTTAACGGATCACTCTTGGATCCCTTTAGCTTTAGCAAGATCTTCTTGTTCTTCTTCTCGATATCCTCAATCCTCTTTACCAATTCCATCACCAGCTCGTTTTAACCTTTACGCGCATGGTGACCTCGGCCTAACGCCCTCTCATACTGGGCATTCGTCTCACTGAGCTGCGCCATTTGCTTCGCTTGAGCAACATTAACCTCCATCGGTTGGTTTAGCTGAGTAGCCCTTAGATCATCAGGGGCAATCAGCCTTAGCACGATGTGGTTGAGGTTAGCAAGCTGTTCCTCTAACCCGATATTGGGTAGAGTGGAGCGATGGGTCATTGGGGCTTGGGTGGATGTCCCAGCTTGTTGAGTGGTTGTAGTGGTTGTGGATGTGATGAATATTGGAGGAGGAATGGGAGTGGATTGTGGTGCAGTGGTTGTGGTAATGGTGGTGGGAGGTGTGGTAGTGGTGGTAGGAGGGGTGGTAGTGGTGGTGGCTGTGGCAGTGGTGGTAGTGGATGTGGTAGAGAATGTGATCAATGTAAATTGTAACATCACGTATTTTTGTTAACTAAAAGTTAACTTCCTTTATTCTTATAGGGATCATTGTTGTCATTTATAAAACTTATGGATTATTCATACTTATTTCTTTATTGTCTATAATTTTTATTATCCAAAAGTGAAAATAAAGCTAAAAATTGTAATAATAATAACACTATTAATAATAATAATTATTATAAATATAATAATAATAATAATAATAATAATAATATAAATAATATAATAATAACAATAATAATATTGCTATTAATAATTTGTAAGAATTATCAAAAATTAAACATGTATAAAGCTTGGAATTAAAACTTTAGGGGGTTAATATGATATTATAAACTTTAAATAGAAACTTTATGCATAAAAAAATAAAAACACAAAGTTGAGGGACCAAGTGTGAAATTAATGAAAAAATCCAAACCAACCCCCCTTTCTACCTGTTTTTCCGGCAAACTCGCCGGCCGGACTCCGGCCAAGTCCGGCGAGGTACCAAAACCCGAAAAATTCATCCGTTTTATTTCGAAATTATACCAATCGCTTCGTGAACACAATTTGAACCTTGTTATGAACTTTTAATGCGTTTAAACATCGGTTATTAACCCGATCGAGTGAATAACCAAAACCTCTTAAAACTCCATCGCCGTTTGTGCATTAAGAAGCAATAATAACTCGATTAAACGAACCTGAACAATCATATAACCATTCCTAATCTTTCACACCATTCAATCGCACCTGAAACACACAAACCAAGTGTTTGATTACTCCCCCATCGTGAACCTTCAACTAGATCAAAGACTATCTTCTGAGTGGTTTAAACCAAAATTGACAAGGGGCTTTGCATCAAGAACATTATTCGAAGCTTTCCACGAGTTCAATTTGATTTCCATCATCGTTTGCATATCAATCGAGGCTCGTTGTGGTTTCGGCTGGCTTCATCATTTGTTCATATCAAATTAACCTACAAAACAGGTGATTAAACATATGTTTAAACTCCATTTTAGTCGAGGAATGAAAGCCCTAACCATGATTTGATTAGCAACAACGATTGGGGGTTCAATTTCGGATCAATCAAACTAGGGTTCTTATGATTTGGGGGAAACTTTTTAACTTGGGTTTAAAATCAATTGGAAACCAATATAAACCGCTGCTGAGGCCTTGGTTCATTGGTTCCATGTTCACCTTCCAACTTAGAGGTCACGGGTTCGAACCCGGTGACCTTCAACATTGTTTTTTTGAATGTTTTGCAACTTTTTAAAATATATAAAAAATTATAGAAATTATAAAAAATTATTTTTATAAATTTCGTGTAGTTTAAACCATGTAGATAATTTCTGTAAATTTGTTTATACAAATATTGTTGGACCAAAAGAACCAATGAGCCAGATCAGAAAAACCTTTAAGTCCCACAGACATCATAACAACTGAAGAAGTCTACATCAGCTGAAGACAAAGTCTAAAGACAAAGTC
>BJCM01272322.1:0-62682 GCA_018326385.1 Flaveria bidentis | reverse complement strand
CCTTATATTATATTTATAAAGTCATGGAATTGCTTACCAACATACATGTTGACAAAACATATTTTATGCAATGCTACAGGTTTTATTATCGGTTGATTGAAGATTTAAAGACGTTACTTTATTTTGGACCATTAGGTTATTAGTTAAGAACTATTTATTTTCTTGTATTTGTAAGAACATGTTATGAAATGAATGAGTTGATTAAATATTGTCACTTTAATAGTGTCGTGTGCATTTGAACAATCTTAGTTGCGCCCCGGCATGTTCCGCCGCCTTGGTCGGGGTGTGACAGTCCATTTATAATCTTCTTCGTCCTGATCATTTCGGAGACTACATACAAAAAGAAATGGGTATTGTAGTTAAAAAACATCCAAATGATTTTTAACAATCCAACTCAACCAAATTACTCGTCTACTAATATTGAAACATAATACATGACTAATTGCAAGGTTGGCTTCAAGTGAGCCGGTTTAATAACTGGGTATTGTTAGAAATCTTCAAATTGAGGAGACGAAAGTGGATAGAGCGGGTTTGCGAGGTCAACAAGGGTGGCGAAGTGCTGTCATGGTGGATGACAATTTAGGGCTTGACAAATAGATGTAATTGAGAAAGTGATGGTGGGTATGTTAACCTAATTCTATCAAATGGAGAAGATCTAAGAACATATCAAAACCTATCAATTAAAAGATTCGATTTGATATTTGATGATTTGGTCATAAGAAAGTATCTCTAATCTTTTTTATGCCCAACCTATGATGAATTGAGAATGTAAGTGGTGTTCTTTTTTCTTCTCCTAACTTAAACAAGAGAACAATATGTATGTGTGATATTTCAACATGGTATTTAAAAAACGCTTAATGAACTTACTAATTGAAAAAAAAATCAAGTTGGTATTCTTTTTTCTTTTTTTTATGACATTGCACGTTGGAAAAATTTTTAAGGCCTGACAAATAAATGTGGTTTTCAAGTGCTAGTGGCTATGTTGATTATTTTTATCATTTGAAGGAGATTTAAGAGCATAAGTGAACTTACTAATTGAAAGACTTTACGTGATGTTTGATGATAATGTTATAATAAGTATCTCTAATCTTCTCTTAATCTTCTCTTATGCCCAACTTATGATGGATTAAAAAGGCAAGTGATGTTCTTCTTTCTTCACCTAGCTTAGACAGGAGATAAATATGAGATATTTGAATTTGATATTAAGAAGAATTGGTGCAAAAGGCACCATAGTTATAGATTAGCATAGAAGAAATGTTATCCATCAAAATATTATAACAACGTAACATTAAGGGGCTGTTTGATATCGGCTGACCCGGCTGACTGGCTGACTCGATCAGCGAGTCAGCCCGTTTGATATGCGTTTTGTTTCAGCTGACCGGGTCCAATATAGTGTTATTACTATTATATAATTCATAATTTTTTTCCATGATGTGTTTGTGACTTGGGTTGGTTCTTTGAGATCAGACTTGGTCACCTAGAAACGTCAAGAAGAAGCTACGATAATTTTTTATGAAGAGGAGATGCAGAGACCAGACAAATTTCTTAGAATTTCATATTTTTCTACATTTAAGTACTTCCAATATTTAACAATTTATATAAAAAGCATCAAAGGAAAAGGATTTCAGCACTATAAAAGACATAAAATATGTGAGGTGAACTTTTCATATCAGCAAAAAGCATCAGTCAAATGCGAACCCAATTACCACACATATTTAATTTCTTCATTATTAATTTAATATTTGGATCTAATGACAATTGATTATGAAAATCCATACTTTTTATAAATTCGGTTGATCTCAAAGAACCAACCCAAGTCACAAACACATCATGGAAAAAAATTACGAATTATATAATAGTAATAACACTATCTTGGACCCGGTCAACCCGTTTAATATGCGTTTTTTGAATTAAACTAACTTACCAATACTCACATGATCATATAATAGTAATAACACTAATAAGAGTATCGAATAAATTTAACTGTGTGTAGGTTGTTTTTGAATTGACCAAAGTGAAGAAATAAAGATTAAATGTTTTTTAGTTAAGTATAATAAAAACGTTAAGATATTATGTGTTATAGATTATTTATTTTAGTATAATGCCAATAATAACCTCATTAACTCATATACTCTCTTGATCAAAACTCTTCATCACCTCCTTTGAGAAGACTTATGGCGGTCTGCTGCAATTGTGTCTCCACCTACCGCACGTCGAATGGGGTTGATGGGTCATCTTCTTCGATGCGATGAAGGTAGAGATCAAGTAACCCTAAAGACATGTTTGAAACTTTTGTCAACACCAAAACCACCGAACACCACGTCTCCCTCTTCTTTCTCTAGTGGAAACCCTAAAGACCCATTTGAAACCTTCATTTTAATCCTCGAGAGACCTTCGTCAACAACCTAACTGACCTTAATTGGTTTTGTCCCGATGGTACTTGTTGACTCCAAAAGAGATCATGTGATTGATGTCCAGAGAAAACATATAGCTGGAAGTAAAAGATAATGTAGGGGATATGATACGTATGTTATGTTAATTAATGACATGATAGTATAATGTAATCTTCAAACATAAGAATGATATTCGATCCCACATATTATTCACTTTCAAAAATATACCATTTGAAGAGCATACACAACTTACGATTTACTACCAAAATTTATGGATAAATAAGAAAAAGATCAAAAGAATATTTTATTTCCTGTTAAAGGCACATGTAGTTGCCATCATCTATGGTTTCCTCGAAAGCTCCAGCTCATCTTCTCTTCTTTTAAAATGTTTTTTTAAGGTTTAATTCTTTAACGTCTGTTGATACGTGAAGTCTCACCAGTCTTTATTCTCTCCCAATCACCTCTCCACAAATTTCACCTTATATTACAATCAAAGGGTCCCACTTGCTCATAAAATTCAAAAAAATAAATAAATAACAATAATAATATTCAACTTCTTGATTTCTTCCCCTTTTCCAATTCCAGATCTGATCCCATGAGATGAAATATACCCAATTCATCTCTGGGTTTTACTCATCAATCTTCCAATCGGATAACCCATCAACCAATTTCAAATTGGTTGATTGATCAGTACTCTACGGATCGATAGTTGTACGTTTACAGTATGGGTGTTCAAGAAAATGGGAGTGGGGATATAGGTATGTCTGGTGTTCCTCTTGGATCGAAGAACAAATACAGAAGAATGGATTCTAAGCTGACAGATTACGATGATGATGATTTGGAGGTTGTACCGTACAAGCAGACACAGCAGGAGAGGACCTCGAGTACAAGGAAGTATGTATTCGCCTGTGCTGTATTTGCATCTCTGAACAATGTTCTCCTAGGCTATGGTACTTCATCTTTCTTCATCTGATTATCTCTTTAATGGTAGCTTAAACCTTCAAATCAGCTTTAAAATTGTGTAGCCGACAGTCAAATGTACAACTCTTTCTACCGATTGTACAACTGTTTACTGGATTTGAGGGTTGACTTTCGTTATCCCTTCATCTGAATTGGTCTTTCGTTGATTGAAACTTCAAAGATTCATGTATTCTATGTTATTCAGTTGTCGGCTGCTTACGGCATTGATCTTTTTAGGTTACAGGACATTAATGCCTAATTTCACCTAATTTACGGGAACGTTAATTGCGTTGGGATTCTTGTTATGTACAAGTATTTCCAGCATATCGTACATCAATACCGATTTGTGCAAATTGTGTAGGATTCTTCTTTCTGTTAATCTGTCAATTCAGTTGTTTCGATTGAGCTGATTAAATCTTTGAATCTCCTAATTGATTTGAATTATGATTAAAAGTTTCAACTTTTCAATCCTCTGTTTCAAACAATCTTGATCTGATTAAGAAATTGAATTGAATTGAATTTCAGATGTTGGTGTTATGAGTGGAGCAATCATCTTCATCCAAGAAGATCTGAAAATCACAGAGTTTCAAGAAGAAATACTCGTCGGAATTTTGAGTGTGATCTCTCTGTTGGGTAGTTTAGGTGGTGGTCGTGCTTCCGATGCCCTCGGTCGAAAATGGACAATGGGAATCGCTGCAATTGTGTTCCAAACCGGTGCACTTATAATGACATTAGCCCCCAACTTTCAAGTTCTGATGATCGGACGTCTGCTCGCCGGAATTGGTATCGGATTCGGTGTCATGATCGCTCCCGTTTACATCGCAGAGATTTCGCCGACGATCTCTCGGGGATCATTCACTTCATTCCCTGAGATATTCATAAACCTTGGGATTTTGTTGGGGTATGTTTCGAACTATGCATTTTCAGGCCTCCCTTCACATGTGAACTGGCGAATAATGCTCGCTGTCGGGATCCTTCCTTCGGTGTTTATCGCGTTCGCGTTGTGCATTATCCCCGAGTCGCCTAGATGGCTAGTGATGCAGAACCGAATCGATGAAGCCCGATCGGTGTTACTGAAAACAATCGATGTCGAAGCGGAGGTAGAAGAGAGACTATCAGAAATCCTCAAGGCTGCTGGTGTTGGAGCCGAAACCGGAGATCATCAAGAGGAAAAAGCTGTGTGGAGGGAGTTACTGAGCCCATCGCCTTCGCTTAGACGAATGCTGATCACCGGATTCGGGATCCAGTGCTTCCAACAGATCACTGGGATCGACGCGACCGTATACTACAGCCCCGAGATCCTCCAGACCGCAGGAATCGAAGAGAAGTCAAGACTCCTGGCTGCGACGGTGGCTGTTGGCGTCGCGAAAACAGTATTTATCCTCGTCGCGATCATCCTAATCGACAAGGTCGGGAGGAAACCGCTGCTATACGTTAGCACCATCGGTATGACCATCTGTTTATGCGGGTTGGCGATCAGTCTTTCGGTTTTTAAACAAACGTCTCTCGGAGTGGCGTTGGCGATCCTGTCGATATGCGGGAATGTAGCCTTTTTCTCTATCGGGATCGGGCCCGTATGTTGGGTGATCACATCCGAGATCTTCCCGTTACGCCTTCGGGCTCAAGCGTCCGCATTGGGGGCAGTTGGGAACCGGGTATGCAGCGGGGTCGTGGCAATGTCTTTCCTGTCGGTTTCTCGGGCTATTACGATGGCGGGTACGTTCTTCATCTTCACGGTGATATCCGCGGTGTCGGTCGGGTTCGTTTACAAGCTCGTGCCGGAGACGAAAGGGAAGTCATTGGAGCAGATTGAGTTGTTGTTTCAAAAAGATCGAAACTGGCAAGAAGAGGAAGTTGAGATGTCGGATACTCAACATTTGGTGCAGCAGAAAAATGAGTCGGTTGCTGTTTGAGAAACTGTACTGTTATTGCTGATTTTAGAAAGTTTTATGTAGTATTGGATATATACTATATGCATAGGGAGTTGTACATTGATGGTCGTTTTTTTTTCTTGTTGTTCGTGTTCGTTTTGTTGTCATAAGAAGACTTGAGAAAGAGATACGTCGATGTAGAAGAAAGTATTATTTTTGGGTTATTTTATGAATTCGTTATAATGGTTAAAATAACTATTTTGTGTTATTGTTTTCTTATCCTTGTTTTTGGTTCTTTTATATCGGGCTGGGGTATTTTCTCGCTTTATGACTTCTCTTCTAATTTAAGCACATCGATGAAGGAAGTGTTAAACCCCCGTGTTGCGGCAGAGACGTAAAACCGTATAAAAATCAAGTTGAATCGTTGTCTGTAAATTCATGCAACAAATGTAAGAAAAATGAAACACATGCATTGTTGAATACATTTTCAATTTTGTATAAAAAACGAAATCGTCACAAACCCATGCGTTGCGGCGAGATCCTAATCGTGCAAAAAATAAAAAATATATTTTAGCTGAGGTCGGTTTCTTTCAAAATCTATACCAAAATGAGGTAAAAATAAGCATGTCGTTGTAATTACGTATTTGTGATTTTATAAAATATTATAATTAAAAGTTATAAAAATATGTTTAAAATTAATTATAATATTAAAATAATAAAAATATTCAAAAACTATTAGAAAAGGACAAAGAAGAGATAAATAAATAGCCCTATAAGGCTACAACGTAACAAATTTAACTATTTACCATAAATAGCCCTACAAGGCTACAATGTAACAAAATTAGTTAAAATAAATAGCCCTACAAGGCTACAAAGTGTTAATAGTAATTTAAATATTCATGAAAAATCATACGTTCAAAGGTTGTGTTATAAGTTTAACAAAGGTTGTGTAATAAGTTTAACAGATTTTCATTATGGTTTTTAAAGTATAGATAATTAACAAACTCTTTTAATTTTTAAGAGAATATATATATAAATCAAGCGTTTAAGAAGATTTATATAACAAAAATTATACAACTATGTTTTTTTCTAACAACCAACAAAATAATATTATTAATAACGTACCAGCAAGATGCTAGACTAGAATCACAAGCACTTATATTAGAATATATGTAAAGCTCACAAATTAGAAAGATTAAAACTTCTGTTGATCCCAACTCACCATTAATGCTTTAGTTGGATTCTTTAGCCAGAGGAACCCAATCACTTTCACATTTCCAATGATTATGCCGAGTGAGATCATTCTCTAATTGACGATCAATTTGTTAAGAACTTTTCAATAAATATCAACCTATCGCAAGAATAAGGAGTTGAGTTGTTTTTTTCTCTTCTCCAAACCACAAGTATACCTTTTCGATATATAATCCCAGAGTGATTGAGCCAAACGACAATTAACAAACACATACTCAGTAGTTTTGATATGTTCACCACAAATAACACAATTGACCCACCCGGATAGAACATTCCTAGTAGCTAGAGACATCAAAATTGGTAATTGTTTCATTTTTGCTCTCCAAGCAAGAAAATGGACCTCTTTAGGATCTTGATTATTCTAAGAGAACTTAAATTCAAGAGTCACACTATTTCTCTTTTGAAATTCTTGTTTGAGGCTTATAGCTAAGAAAATTCCTAAGCATTCCAATAGCTAAATCCATCGATCACCATTAAAAGACAGAACATGCACGTGACAGAAGAGTAGAAAGTTGACGCAACATGTTATTCTCCTTCAAAGTTGTAGGAGTATGATTCTAATGAAAATAAAGAAAATAAGCATCATTTATGTAATGAAATCCATCAGCTATGGTGCAAGTTTTAGAGACTTCAATGGAAAACAAGGGTGGGAATTTAGAGACCAAGGGTTTTGTTTCTACCCGACATTCAGGCCAAAACATATACCCAAATCACATCCTGACAAACCTTCTAACAATTTAGCAAGATCTATGCCCATTAGAAATGAAAGCAATGAATGATGTACATCCTTGGGATATTGGGTCATTATAATAAAATTCTCGAAAAGACAAACGAAGTTTCAATCTCCATCAAAATCCCATATTGTTTTTTTAATCCTCAATATCGTAAACAATCTAAACAGCTATGTAAAATCTATTTTACCATTTTTACAAAAAT
This sequence comes from Flaveria bidentis, assembly GCA_018326385.1. Taxonomy (NCBI): domain Eukaryota; kingdom Viridiplantae; phylum Streptophyta; class Magnoliopsida; order Asterales; family Asteraceae; genus Flaveria; species Flaveria bidentis. The sequence goes on along the minus strand of BJCM01272322.1, from coordinate 55,271 downwards.
ATAGTTCATATGAATTTATTTAAGATAATCATGGATTCAGTTATACTCTAGGTGTTATGTTTTTTATGATTATCTTAGAGTTTAATTATAACTTTTTGTGATATGATTACAACTAAAATTAAATGAGATAAGCGTAATTATAAGATTTTTAATATGTAAAATGATTGTTTATATACATGTGATGATTATTTGTAAGAGATCGTAGGAAGGTACGAAAAACTAAATCATAATATTGAAGAATATTAGAACCGCTCAGTATTGTTAAAACTTTTTTTTCATCATACGCTAGTTGTAATTACAACATAGGTTTAATGATCTAACAAATTAATTGAACATATTGTGAATGATCAAACATTCTCAATTTACATTAAGTTGGTAGTGTTAGGATGTATATACTCGTTTGAAAACAACTTTGAGAGTGAGAAAATAGACGTACAATGAGTTTAAAATCTTTTGATATCTCTCGTTATATGTATCTATTTACAAGTACCAAGCAACCATACGGGGTTATGAAAATCTAATATTCATGGAGTATGAACGCTCCTTGGTAAAGTGGATGATTGAACCGGGTGTCGTTCTTTATAAGTATTCACACACCAAGAACTGGACTAAAGAAGGTGATAGCCATTTGTAATCAACAAGGTTGAGGTGCTCTATTATGAAAAGCCACGAAATCTAAAATTTGTAAAGAGCAATAAATCAGCCCATAGTATAGTATGTCACAAAAATGATGTTTAAAATCATTGTTCTTGTGTATCCTTCTGCACATCAAATCACACATATCTATCTAAAAGTCATGCAATATTGATATATTTAACCATTTTATACATCTACTTCGATCACGGGGTGATGTTTGTACAACTGTTTCTTTTGGTATTTTTTTCTGTTGTTTTTCAATCCAGGTTTTTTTCTTCCAAAAATACAATGGTACTCATGCCACGTAACAGGGTTATAAATCTAGTTTTAATTATAAATGAATGGTATCAAAAGATTTATTATTTTATTTAATTAATATTAAGGCTTTCAAGGTTTTTTTTTCATCATTCCACATCCACCTAAGACAAAAGTTAATATCCATTCAATTTTTTAGACCGAATTTGTTACAAGTTTGCAGATAATTAAGATTAAATCCGTAATTTTTTAAAGTTTAAATAAACAAAACCATAATACAATCCGTGTAATTATCCTCAAATTTATTCCATCAAAATAGTTTGGTAACTATGATTTTGACAAAAATATAATCTTCTAACATACCATACCTGTTAGCACCATTTAGTTTTTCTGTTTATTATATTTAAAAGACCAAAATGCCTTAATGTATAAAAGTTTATTATAAATTATAAAATCACTAGCATATGCACAATGCAAAATTTAAACACATAAACTTTTGATGGTAAAGTCCCATCACTTTACCAATAAAATGCTTCGTTGGAACTTTTAGTAAGTAGTACATGATATAATTATGTTTAGTAATCAACTAGAAAACAATAAAAAAAATCATGCATGAAAAGTTAGTACCAGATGCTTGAGTGCTTACTGCATTTTGAAATCTATATCTATATAATATAATATAATAATAGACCACAAGTAATAACTATCAGGCGTCGAAAAGTCAATGGACGCTTAAGAGTAGTTTAGATGTTCGGTAACCATTTTGCTTACTCGAAACTTTTCAAGGGCCTATAGTGTAATTAAAAACATTTAATCGAAACATCTTATTTATACAGGTCGATCGTTGACTCAGAAGTCAGTAGACTTGTGAATCGGTCAGATTACAATTCATCGAGACTCGAGAGTTGAAGAATGGCGACTTCGTCTGCTATATTCAATCGATCAGAGTATGATGTCTTTTTGAGCTTCAGAGGTGAAGACACCCGTAAGACCTTCGTTGATCATCTTTATGATGCTCTGACCCGACATCAAGTCAAAACATTCACGGACGATCAAATAGAAAGAGCGGATGATTTGTGGAACGCAATAGAAGAATCGAGGATTGCGATCGTGATCTTCTCAAAAAGCTATGCCTCATCATCGCGGTCTCTGGATGAGCTTGCAAAGATCATGGAGTGCAGAAAGAAAAACGAACAGTTTGTGCTACCGGTTTATTATTATGATTTCAATCCATCGAATTTGCGTAGACATGGATCGGTTTTTGGGGAATTGTTTGCGAAACACGAGATGGGAAAGGTGAAGGAATGGACATCGGTGCTAGTGGAAGCAGCCAATTTATCTGGGATAGGTTTGATCGACTACAGGTATATTTGCCCTAAAAAAAGAGGGCGGATTTTCATTCATTTTGCATACTTAACAAGAACTGTCATAGTTATGAATTTCTGCATAGCTTCTGCTTATTACAGATCGACTTCATGTTTTGGGTATGCAATTAGATAGCATAAGATGTTAGAGGTGATGAATTAGTGCTCATTTTGTTCGTATTTTGAAAGTTTTATTAAACTGCTAATAGGTCCGCCCCTGAAATAAGCTAACTATGTATGCAGTTTTACTAATGACAACATTAACTGGTAACTTAGCAGGCGACAGTTGATCTCTTTGTTAAAGTTGTATTAGTGCAGCATTTTACATTAGCAGTTATCATTTGGTTTATTATGTAGTTTCCTTGTTCTACATACAGTTCAATGTAATCAGTCTGCAAGAACTAAGAGATATTATATTCATTTCTCTTTTTTATTATTATTATTGAGAATTCAACATGCTTAGTTTGATCCACTGAAGCAAATCAGAACAATATAAACAACTGAAACAGAGAACAATTTAAACAGAAGATCGGTATGGAATGAGACCACCATCTGCATATAACAACATGATGATGACATTATTAGAGGAAGAAGCCAGGCTATTATATAGGATCAAGAGAACTTTTATGCAGATGCTGAGAGACAGAGGAAGAAAATTGAAAGGAAGATGGAAGCCCTAGCAGAAAAAACCGAAAAAGTTGCAATTGAGTCGGAGAAGACGGAGAAAATCCAAGGTGAGAAATGAGAATACTGAGGATTTAGGGATTAGAGCTTCAGTGGCCATAGAGAAAGTTGTTATTGAAAAGAAAGTTAGGTTGTGAAGAAGAAGATTGTCGAAAAGGTACTTAAGATTTTGTTAGTTTTATCCTGTTGTAATGGTTAGAAGAGATTTCCAAGTCCTAACCATAGTTATTAAAGGCACTAGGCGCACTCGAGGCGATTTGTTTGGACTACAGCCTAGGTGAGAAGCGCAAAAAAAAGCGCGGGACTAAGAAAAAAAAGCCACTAAAATAAAAACAATTTAAAATTTCTTATGTAATGAAAAATAACACTTCTTTCAAATACCAAAAATTTCCAAGACCATGATCTTCAACATAAAGTACCAAAATCTAATTTGAATTAAAAAAAATTCGTAAGAAAGAAGTTTCATCGAGTGAATTAGAACATTGAAATTTTAAATTCAAATTAGAAACCAAAATAGAGAAATAAATTTGATATTGGGAAATAGTGAACCAAAAGGAACATATGAGAACATTGTGCAAAAACTATGGTTCCTGTACATTGCAGTAACAAAGAAATAAATTTGATATCGGGAAATAAGTATTTACCTATGCACACTAAATCAAATAACCAAATACAAAAACTGCATATAACAGTGAAGTTCACCAAAACAGAAGCAAAACAGTGATTCAAAACAGATTGAACTCTGTATAACAGTGAAACAAAGAAGCAAAACAATGAACCAAAACAGATTGAAGTATTGAATTGTGTATAACAGCATGATAGTGAAACCAAAAAGAAGCAATAACAGTGATCTGCGCATGGTCAATTTTGTCATGGATTGATTTCCTTGTAAATGAAAGCATCGTATTTGTGCATGGCTTTATTTTGTCGTCTAGGCCCACTAGGCGACTGGTTTAATAACTGTGGTCCTAACCCTAATGAAAGTTATCATGTGGAAATTAAAAAAAATCTCCAAGGACTTAAAAGAAACAGGGTATATGAAGGAGTTTGATGTTAGTGATATGGAAAAAGGCGTTCATCCGGTTGAATCAAATTGTTCTTGCATGGATGAAAGCTAGAGAAGTAGTTAGCTAATCACATTCCTACTAGGCAATGAAAAGCAAATTGAATTGCTAGCGTACATAATCAATACATGCGACTCCTAACTATCAAATTCTTTGCATTTTGATTTGGTGTGGCCACTTCTTTATCGAATATGTTTCATGGTATGCGGATCCCAGTTTCCAGAGCTACTACTCGCATGGCATCAGATACTTGCATGGTTGTAAAAATCGCTAAGCGCTAGTTGGGCGGCGGGGTACCACCTAGGGATTATTAGTTGTGATTAATTGGATTGGAATTTTATATATAATATATATTTATATCTGTGTATATGTATACATATATATTATTAAATTCAAAAAAGTTCAAACGTAAACATATTTTGACCAATTTTGGTCAAAATCTAGCCAATTTTGAACAATTAGTCCGACTAGGTTCGATTTTTTACGATTAGGACCGATAACCGATTAACCCTCCGATTATGTGAAATCGCCAAAGTTGGTGGCCAATTTCCGATTAATCACCAACTATGGTGTGACGATACTAGTGCTACATACCGCTTCCTAGCTTCAGTGGTTTACATCTATGCTAAATGAGTTACGCATGCCTCTTACTAATCCACCTACATTATGGTGTGAAAATACCGGCACTACGTACCTAGTGGTCAATCCGGTACGACCTTGATGTTGACATGCCTTTCATATGAGATGCGGTGCTAACACAAAGTCTCAAGGTTTGTTATATGCTTGTTGTTGTTCAGATTGTTGATCTTCTGACGAAAGGGTTGTCTTCCACTCGGTTTACCGCTCTATGGTCCAATTTTCACATTCCTGCGAACATTTAGCTTGAGGGGCATCTTATCGTAACACTTTACATTAGCGGTTACCATTGACTTTATTATGTAGTTCTTTTGTATTGCACTAGTTTCCTTGTTCTACTTATAGTGCAATTTAACCAGTATGCAAAAACTAAAAAGTATTATACAAGATGTCTTTTCATTTCTCTTTTTTTCTTTACCATTTAACACGTAGCTTCTTTTCCCTCTTTCCAGATATCAAGCAAATCATATTAAAGAAATTGTTGAAATGGTTTTGAGAAAATTAAGTATTGAGGACTTAAATTATAATCAAATTGCAATGGGAAAGAAGCATGGCAAATTAGCAGATACAAGTCATTATAAACTCATTGGAATAGAGCGTCATCTGCAACAAGTGAAAGAATTGTTACAAGTTGAAACAGGTGAGTTAACACTAGGTAGATATTTTCAGTGTCTATCACCGCACAAATACTCAAAACTAATAATAACGAAACTTGTTCCTGTAATTGCTATTACTATATTTTTGCACAACTGATAGTTGCTAGACTGTTATGCTGTCTTGTTGATCATATATATTTGTCATCATTTTTAGTAAAGACTGCAAGCAACCCTACATTGGCATCTCCATCCCCTCGATCTTCTTGGTGGACCTATGACGTTTTCATGTGCTTTAAAGCCGATGACACCTGTAAGGACTTTGCTGATCAGCTCCACTCTACCCTAGAGCATCACAATATATATGCTTTCAGAAATGACCAAGCACTTGCCAGGATTGGGTCAATTGTTTCAGAGGACTTGCAGGCGATTGAAGAATCATATACTGCTGTCATCATATTCTCAGAAAACTATGCTTCTTCTGCTTGGTGCTTGGATGAACTTGTGAAAATCATGAATTGCAAAGAGAGATTTGGACAAATGGTATATCCAATCTTTTATAATGTGGACCCTTCTGATGTAAGGTACCAGAAAGGAACTTTTGGGGAAGCCCTCATGAGAAACAAGCCTGAGAAAGTAGAAATATGGAGAAAAGCTCTTATTAAAGTAGGTAATTTGGCTGGATGGTACTTGAAGTGCACTCCTAAGAGGTGATTTACTCATATGCTTTTTAACATGTATAATAATGTGATAAATCTGATTATCTGCTGAACATGTTATCAAGGTTTAAAAGTACGGAATCGAGCCTCGAGGCGTTTTCCCTCCGCCTCATGAGGCGTAATCCTCGAGGCGAACCGAGGCGTAAGCCCAAGGCGGAATTAAAACATAAATATAAAAAATATATATCTTGTAAAAAATAAAATACATACTAATTTCATAATCGGATTTATCAAAAACATAAAAAAAGCACATTAAAAAGACAAGGAATGTTTGAAATTGACACAGAGAGTCTAAAACACCGAAAAAAAACAAAAAACCCCGGAGGCGCCCTTGAGGCACAGCCTTTCTTGGCGCCTCAGCCCCATGAGGCGCACGTACCAAATAAGCCCCTGAGGCGCTGCCTCAAACACGTTTTCTGGGCGCCTCGCCTCAAGGCGCCCGCCTCAACCGATTTTTAAAACAATGCATGTTATTGCTGGGCATCTATCATTCAACAGCCAATTATGTTATACTTAGCACCCGTAAATATACTAGTGTAATTTAATATTTATTCAGTTAACTGGTGCTAATCTCCCTGGAGATATATAACTGAAGTTCATTTAGAATCAGTTTATTCTTGTGTTCAAGATCTTGCTAATGTCACCCTTTTATTTCTTTTAATATGCAGTGATGAAGCTACAGTTATCAAAAGTATCGTTGATGTGATCTCAAGAAGATTGGATTGGTTGTCTTTAAGTGTTGATGATAGCCTAATTGGAATAGAGGCACAAATGAAACATGTGATGTCACTATTGAAACTTAATTCAGGTAGTGTTCACATGCTTGGGATATGTGGTATGGGCGGTATTGGTAAAACAACCCTAGCAAGGGCTGTTTTTGACCAAGTATCAACCTGCTTTGACAGTGCATGCTTTGTTGAAAACATTAGGGAAGTTTCAAAATATTACGGGCTTAATCATATACAAAGGGTAATGTTGTCGAGACTTTTAAAGGATGAAAACCTATATGTAAGAAATAAATTTGGAGTTAATCATACAAAGTTAGTCCACCGTAAAGTCTTTCTTGTCCTTGATGATGTTGATGACATTAGCCAATTAGAAGCTTTTGTTGGCTTCAATAAGTGGTTTGGCGAGGGAAGTAGAATCATAATCACAACAAGAGATGAATCTTTGTTGCTGATGCATAGTATCATTCACACATATTATGTTAGATCGTTAACTGATGATGAATCATATCAGTTTCTTAGAAGGCACGCCTTTAAGAAGGATGATTCCACAAAGGCGTATGAAGACCTTTTACCCCAGGTGATTAGTTATGCTGCTGGTCTTCCTTTGGCTCTTAAAGTTTTAAGTTCACTATTATGTGGTAGAAGCAAGAAAGAGTGGACAAGTACCTTGGCTAGGTTACAAGTATTTCCTGAAAAAGCGATTCAAGATACACTTAAGAGAAGTTACGATAGCTTAAATGCTGCTGAAAAGGAAATATTCCTAGATATTGCTTGCTTTTTCAATGACGCCAAGAAGGACTATGCAGTTAATATTCTAGATAGCTGTGGGTTCTTTGGAGACATTGGAATAAGAATCTTGGAGCAGAAATCTCTCATGAGTATTTTGAAGGGGCGCATTAAGATGCATAGATTGATAGAGCAAATGGGCAGGGATATCGTTCGCCAGACGCATCCTGATGAGCCTGGAAAACGTAGTCGAGTGTGGGTTGCTGAGGAAGTTTATGACATGTTGATGGACAGCAAGGTATGATGGATAATTAGTTTGAAAAGCTGTTTCAACTTTTCATGATTAAGTCCAGCCTTATTGTTATTGTATATATCTTTTTTTAATTTCAGAGTAAAAAGGAGATTGGTGCGATAGTTGTTGATGATATGCATGACTATGACATTGATGGTGTAGACATGACAGAAGCATTCAGGAACATGAAGAACCTCAGACTACTCCAAATACGCAGCCATAACAAATTAAGGTGTCTTGAAGGATCCAACTATCTTCCTAAAAGTTTGTGTTGGCTAACATTGAACTATTACCCCCAACGATCCTTACCCCCAAGTTTTAAAGGCAATCAGCTTGTTGGGCTTGAATTACCTGGTAGCAGCATATCTGAACTATGGCATGGTATAAAGGTACATTTGTTGCCAATCCACACTTTCCTTTAGAAACTAGAAGGCAGTATTCAGTGTACTTACAATCGTTTGGTTGTTTCTTAACCACAGTTTCTGTTCAGATTATGTTTTCTTGACCTCAGTTACTCTACAAAGCTAGTCAAGACTCCTGACTTCACTGGAACTCCAAATCTGAAAGAACTTAAGCTTGAATATTGTATAAGGCTAGTTGAGGTACACGAATCTATTGGATATCTAGATAGCTTAATTTTGTTAAGCTTCAGAAGTTGCAGAAAACTTGAAACTCTTCCAAAATCTTTCTGGAAACTGAAATCGCTTAGATGTCTTGATCTGAGTGGTTGTTTAAACCTAAAACGTCCCAAATTAATGGATTACCAGTTACAGCTCCTCTCTAATCACCAGATGATAAAAGTACCTGGCTCAATTGAGACTCTGAGTAATCTTGTTGAACTAGATTTGAGTAGCTTCAAGAATCTGAGCATGCTATCCTCACTTAGCTCACTGCGTAAATTAAACCAACAAGGAAGGTTTACTAATAAAAAGTTTGTGGTTATAACCCGACACAGCATTCTTAAGGCTGTACTTTCTGAGGGTAAAACATCTCAGGAATCGGTTGAGGATAAAAAGGGAAATATTCCTTTGTTACCAGGGAAGAAGGGTGTCTGAAAACCCGTGAATTGGGTTTTAAAACATGTTTGTCTATATTGTCATGTAAGATTGCCACACAGTGAACAAGGTGGCTTTGAATTACCTCATGTAAACCTCCAATTTCCCTGTAATACAAATTCACAATTTTCATTTAAATGATGTTCAACTCTCACATACACTGTAGTTTTGTGTGATCAAGGCTGTGACCTTCTAAACGATGACTCTGATGAAGATTAAGCATTGTGAATCATGTTACCATTCAGTTGCATCATGTGTTGTGGTGATACCGTATAAAATGCGTGGGATTTTATATTTAGAATATTATGACATATTTACGGGTGTTCCTGTTAATATAGTCAGGTTGGTTAGCTGTAAGATGTTCAAAGTGTCTAAATAGCTCAAACCTGCAAAATCCCCAAACACAAGGGACCAGACCGAATCGAGTTAAGGTTGACCCAGCTCCCTCACTGGCTCTAGGGACCCCCTCCATTGCTTCTCGTCGATCTCAATGGTGCCCATGATGCCATATCAAGACCTAGAAGGTTTTGAGAGATTTATATTCAAAGGATCAGTTTGGTTCATTCAGCGACATTCTTGTGGTTTACCATGTCTACGACAACTACACTAACGACAGCTGCTGTTAAATATAGTTATTAATATCTTATAGTTAGGGTTTTTTAGTTTCTTTCCTATACATTTAGTGTTCCCCTCTATCACAATTGAGCAGATTTAATAATATTCAGATTATATATATTCCAGTCTCATTTACAGGAACCAAACCCATAATTTGATCAAGTAAGACAGCAGTTTCCATGGACATAAGTTGAAATTTTGCTAAATATATCAACCTACCCAAAAAATTAATTCAGAAAAATAGTTGTAACAAATGTTAGTGATTACCTTTCACTTGTATTTTTATAGAGAGCTTATGCTATATAACTGCTGTTAACTAATCACAACCAAATCAATGGTAAGTTATAACTGCTCAACTGACTAGCCAAATGACCGGCTTTTATCTTTAATAAATTAGTTACCTAACACTTCTATTTTTGAGGTGAGGTTCAAGCACGGTGTGGAGTGTCACATGACAAATAAATGAGTTGATAAATTGAGTCCTACCCGGAAAAAAAAATCTGTAAATCGAACTGATAAATGTCCAATCACCGAAATTTACTGACCTCGTGAAAAAAGTTTGTGTCCACCACTATTAAAAAGTACAAATACAATATTTGATGTATAAAATCAATATGTGGTATTTTAAAGATGTTTGCCTCAATTGGTGTTATGTGCATGTTGCATGGCATAGTTATTCTCGTGCCCTCACTAAGCAATCCTCAGACAGTGGACAACCATAAAGTATAACTTCTGCTTGATTATTTAACATCCAAATGCTCCGTGGAATGTAAGTTAAATTTCTGCAGTTGCCAATATCTAAGTAAGACAGACTGGGAAGATCGCCTATTGATAATGGTAGTTCTTTTATTGAATTATGACTCAGATCAAGCTCCAGAAGATTAGTCATGCGTACAAAATCGGGAATCTTTGTCAAGTTTGAGCAACAAGATAGATTGAGAACCTCAAGAGATCTCATCTCCAAACTCGATGGCAAAGACTCAAGTTTCTCGCAAGATCTCAAATTCAAGTAAACAAGGTTGCAGTGATATCCAATTGATGGATGCACCTCAACTAGACTTGAACAGAATTCAAGGTTTAGTTTTTCGAGATGAGGAAGACGTCCAAAGTTGGGGGTTCTAACGAGGTCCTCTGAGAAACTGAGATCAAGGAATTTCAACTTGTCTAGGAACTGTCAGGCGAAAGAAAATGAAATAGGAAATTAGTATCCTACACATGCTTAAAAGTTAAGGACCAGAGATATGCGACTTTGCGAGGTTGTGTTATACCTTCATGTCTCCTCTACTACAAAGGTCTCTGATGCTGCTATGTCGCATTTGAAGTCCAACAAGCTTTTTTGCATGAAAATCTATCGGCCATGATTCTAAATTAAAGTAATCCCATGTAAGCCATTTCAAGTCACAAGGTAGATATTTTAGACAGCCAGAACCTTCCATTATCCATTGAACTGAAACAGAGGTAGAACCATGTACTAGAAAAATCCTCCTCTGTGTATTGGCATGGAGTAATCGAAGTTTTTTCATGCTTGTGAAAGCATCAAAAGCGGCCCTTGCGTCCAATTTGTTGACATTGCTCATGACTATAGCTTTAATACATTCTGTACCCTGTAATTCATATTAAAAAAACTGTGAGTCTTGTTCATAGATATCTTCTTTACACTAAAGTATCTAGTGTTTGCAAGATGATATATATATATATATATATATATATATATATATATATATATGGAAGGGATATATATGTGTACATGTACATATATGTATGCATGTACCTTATTTTCCATGAGTACGTCTTTAACTTCCTCAGGATGCCATAACCGGCTTTGCCTGCTTGGGTCATCAGGATGTTCCTGGCGGACAATATTCCGACCCGTTTCCAATAACAAATTATGCATATTGATAGACTCCTTTGAAAAGGTAATGAGAGACTTTTCCTTAAGAGTTCCTAGCCCACTAGTTGGGAAGAATCCACAACTATCAAGTATATCAATTACCTCCTCTTTTATCCACCCATTGAAAAAACAAGCTATATCTAAGAATAATTCCTTCTCTAAAGTACTGAGCCCCTCCAAATTCAGTTTTAGCATGTTATCAATTAAGGCTTCTGGGCACGTTGCCAAGCTATCTATTGTATCTTCCCACTCATCTATCCGCTTATCAATCAGTTTAGAGCCCAAACACTTGAGGGCACCAGGATGGCCAGCAGCATAACGGATAACACGGTCTAGAGACTCCTTATGTGCTTCTGTTGGAATACCATTCTGGAAAGCACAACTGTTGAGGAGTTGGATTGATTCTTCGTCATTTAACAAAATGGCGTTATAGGTACTATCAACTAGTTTGTGAGCCAGTAGCAATCTCTCGTCTGTTGTCGTGATAATAATTCTACTCCCATCACCAAACCAATTACGAGACCCAGCTAATGCCTCTAGTTGTTCTCCTGAATCCACTTTATCAAGAACAACTAGAACCTTTTTTCGGCTGAGCCACAGTTTTATCTTCTTGCAGCCCTCGTATGTATCACTGATCTGCACCTTTTTATGTCCTAGGACTCCTGAGATGACTTGTTTTTGCAGAAAAACTAGACCTTGATTCTTTGCAACTTCACTAATATTGTGAACGAAGCAATGACCATCAAATTGTTCACACATATCATCAAACACTGCTCTAGCAATTGTTGTCTTGCCTGAGCCTGGCATCCCTAATATTCCTATGATGCCAACTTCGTTCTCACCTAAGTTGAGTGGCATCATGTTTCTCATGCGATGGTCTATTCCAATAAGGTTTTCATCGATGCAGTTAGTTGCATAATCTAAATCAGAAATAACTGTTTCCACAATTCTAGTTATGCAACTCGCTTCATGCCTGAAAATGATCAAAATGTACAAATTAACTATCTGAACACAAACTTTTTCTGTTTCAAAATTATCACTCAAAGCGTGTCTTCAATGATTAACTGATTCTTGAAATCAAATAGTAATTTAACTTCAACGATTTGTTAAATGATTCAGGATGTCTTTCTGGCTTAGTGATGACCCAAGTACTCTTAGAACTTATGCAGCATGACAATTCAATTCAAAATAGTTGTTACTTACGATGATTATAGAGACGCGTCATAACTTTTAGCTTATATGCAGATAAAACGCCTACCTAAACTTATACTGCCTCACAATGAAAAAGATGCAACACCTCCTATTCCGGTAAACTAACTAATGTACACACTCTGTATAATCAGAGCGAGTGTAAACATTGCTACTACGAGTAAACTAACTATATGGGAAAAAAGAGCAGATAACTAACCCTTGTGCACTGTACACTGTGCACAGTGCAGACAGAAAGATAGCATTTTTTTAAAGAAATATAATGATGAGTAAAGACTTACGAGCCGATGGGATTGGTCAGATCCCAGCCTGCTAAAGCCCCGATTTTGTGGAGATTTCGTCGCCACACTTGAAGCTTGTCTGCATCTTGGTGTATCGCAAAACGGCCCCCAAAATCCCCCGTGAGGTTCCTTACATCCGACGGGGTGACGTCATAGAACAGGGGATAAACAATGAGCCCCTTCTCCGTGTGGCAATCCATGATCTTAACAAGCTCATTCAAGCACCAGGGTGATTCAGCATAACTCTTGGAGAAAACGATCACGGCTATCCGTGATTCTTCGATCTGCTGATCCAGTGTGGCACCGATATCCAATCCCTTCCGGATTCCTTCATCGTCTATGAAAGTAGCGACCCCCTTCAGGTCAAGAGCACGATACAGATGGCTTACGATGCTCTGTCGAGTGTCTTTGCCTCTGAAGCTTAAGAACACTTCATGTCGCCGGCGACGACTGCAGGTGGCGGAGGAAGATGATGACATCTCATCATAGCTTTGAGGTTAATATAATCTATCTACGATCGACTGATTGCAGCTGAAGCATAATTGATTGACAACAACAGGCTGAATTTTCGAGAAATTATGATGAGTAAAAGGCATAAACGACTTGGATATAACAGGGTCAACGAAAGCGAGACATGGGAGTTGGATGTATAAAAATAGTAATAAATTTAAAAAAAATGCTTGATAAATTCAAAAATATTTCTGAATTTAACTTTTGGTTTTAAAAAGTAAGGGAATGGTTAGTTATTGATTTTTGAAAAGTATTTTTTATCTATTTTTTATTATACTTTTTTATTATCTTTTATTAACTCTTATCATTTTTAAAGTATGTTTTTTTTCTGTCATTATATAATGTTTTAATTTATAAACTAAACTAAATATTTTTTAAACTTTTTTTAAAAGTCATAAGTTAATAAATTATTTTTGTCAAAAATCATTTCCAATCAAATAATCAATCCCAAACATGCTCTAATACTGTCTATCACATGAGCTGAATATAAAAATTAAATTAAAAAGCTACTAATTAATATATATAAATATCAAATTATTATTAGAGATAATATATGATTTAAATTATGTATCACTAGCTATCTCAAGTAATAAATCAATAAACATATTTTTAAAATATTCCAAAAAGATAGTTTTTAAACATTTATTTGTTAAAAATGTTTTTATTTACATTATTTAATAAAAATTATGTTTTTTATTTATTAAATATTTGTTTAACAATTTGAAAAAGAATATGCACATCAATACTGTTTAATATTATCGCTAAAGAGTTGGCTTGATATATATAGTACTAGGTTAGTATCCCGTGTATTACACGGGTTGAACAAATAAAATAATAAATAATTAGTAATAAAAAATTATGAATTATAAAATTATGTTTGAATATAAAATATGATTATAATTGCATATCAATAGTTATTTCAAGTAAATAAACAATAGATATGTTATAGATAGATAGATATATAGATAAATAGATAGTCTAGAAACTCATTTATTAAACGGATTATAATTAGTAATAAACACAAAAAGTTATAGTAAGATATTTTAATATAAGATACGTATAAAATTATATTTTTTTTACGAGTTTAAGCTTTCCTCTCGTCATTGTCTCTTTAATTCAATTTATTTTGTCTTTTTATGTTGTTGTGTCTTTTTTAATACTATTGTGTTTTTCTAAAACGATGAATTAAAAAATATATATTATGGTAAATAATATTGTTGTGTATCTTTAATGTGTAAAATACAATAATAAATTAACAAATTAATTAATCTTATACATTAAAAATAGTGACAAAATAAAACAATGATTCATTGTTTTTCTATCATCATTATGTTACTTTAAACACTATTAGTTTTGAAAAACACATGTGTAAAATTATATCAATGTTTACTTTTAACTATAAAACACAATGATAAATAATTATAATATTATATAATCTATATACAAACAATGACAAAAATAACACATTGGTTTATATTTACCACTATAAGTATTATTATATACATTATGGAAGTTATATCATTATGTATCTTTAATTGTAAAACACAATGATAGATAACAAGTTTATATAATCTATAGAAACAAAAAATAAAATAACACAAAATGATATAAAAACGTAAAACACAATTATTTTGTTATAATAACAGTTACCATCTAACTGTTCATTAACTTTGTTAGAATTGTATGACATATCACGTGTCGTGACTCGTAACGTTACGTATAAGACAGTTACAATTAATAACATAAATATATTAGTCAATGTTTTTTCAAAATAACATTTTCTAAATTATCGAGCGTAGCTCTTTTGTCGTCAGTTGAGTAATTTGAAGACAAAGAAACGCAAAAATTGAGTGATATATTAATAATTTATTATTTTATTATGTAATATGTTATGTCACATGTCACGTCATAAGAAACTAACGGAATCAACGAACACTTAGACTATAATTGTTATTAGTAACAAAATTAAAAGATAGAAGTTAATATTGTCAAATTATCATTTTCTCTTATTATTTATTTTAAATGAACGTCACTGTATCGCGGTGGTTTTAGAAATCTCTTTTCACCAATGTCACCATACGTCCATACCTACGCCTTTAAACGTCCGAGATTTTTTTTATCATGTTGGATTCTGTAATAAAAGCTCCAATAAAACCACTTTACAATCAAGAAATATATACAATTTTAAACACGTAAGCAAGGTCACAATTTAATTAATACTAAAGACCTGAAATGGATTTAGAATCTTGTAAACCTGTGTAAATACACATGATTAATAAATAATATATAAAATATAATGAAAATTTATCAAATTATATTTTAAGATAAACGAAGAAACATTTTGTTTTTTTTTAATATTTTCTTATTATAACTTTTAATATTAAATATTATTTGGTCTATACAAATTATACTTTTGATAAACATTAGTTTTTAGACTAATTATCGTAGTTTAAATAAACAATTATCTTAATTTTAAATCTTTTTTATTAAATTACTATAATTGTATGAACAAAATTTATTTAAACTACGATGGTTGTTTATTTAAACTACGATAGTTAAAAATGAGTATTTGTTAAAATTAATAGTCTCTCTTGTTCAATTCATCCTGCTCGTGTCTGTTATTTTTAGTTATTTGTGTGTTTAGTGTTTGTTTTGCAGGTTCTTAATTGTTGAGTGGTTGCTGCTGTCAAGTTGTTGATCTGTGGGTGTCGTTGAGTTGTTGATAGTTGAAGGGGACCGAGTGTTTTATGCGATGTATAAATGCATCTTATGTTCGTGTTAGGGTTTTTATTCTCCCAGTTTTTCTCTCACGCTCTCTCAATTACGATCTAGTATTTCTCATTGTCTCTTTCTTGATCTGCATGATCTTAGTGCAACTTCATAGTCTGAGTCTATTATTTTTCAGATTCGTTCGTTTGTTTAGGTTCATCGCATTGGTGAATTGGTACTTGTAATAGTTGGTTTCATATTGTTCTTGATCGTATTGGGAGAAATATTGAATCTGGTGTTCATATCCATTAGATTCACTTTACTTTACAGTACTTAACATAAAAACTCATATACATATGAACAAAGTTTATTTAAACTACGATAATTGTAATAAAAATAAATAATTCAATTTTTTTGTTGAAAATATAAGGCTCTTTCTTATCAGATCTATTTGTGGTGTTCTAGTTTTTGGTCACTTTTATAGGCTTTGGGCTAGAAGTTGAGGTTGCTGGGCTTATTGTTCTCTGGGCTAAGGAAGGCTGCTCATCCACATGTTTTCTGGGCTTTAGGTTCGTTGGATACCGATAAGAAGGTGGGTGGGTAGTGGGTTCCAATGGCCCGATGTTCACTTGTTTTATGACTGACTAATTTTAGTAAACTCGTATGTTACATGAATTAAATAAATAAAATATTACATGAAATGAAAATTATTAATTTAAAATAATATTCCAAGATAACATATAATTGAAATCTTATTTCTGTAAGTAAAATGAAAATTTTGTTTAAAAACAATCGTTTTAAAAAATGGGGTTTTTTAAATTTTCTTATTTTAACTTTTAATTCTAGTTAATTTTTATATACAAAAAGTCTACTTTTTAAAATTAT
This sequence comes from Flaveria bidentis, assembly GCA_018326385.1. Lineage (NCBI taxonomy): Eukaryota > Viridiplantae > Streptophyta > Magnoliopsida > Asterales > Asteraceae > Flaveria > Flaveria bidentis. The sequence continues at coordinate 38,419 of BJCM01272322.1, read as the reverse complement.
CAATTTTAAATATTTCTTAATAAAAGTTTGATGTTTTAGCAAACTTTCTTATTTTATAAGAATTTGTTTCTTTAGAAATAACATAAAATAAAAATATCTATTTTTTAATCTACTAAAAAACAATGTTAATCTAAAAATTAAATAACATTACTAGTAATTAATATGATTATTTAATATAAGTGAAAAGCGGAAAAAAATTGATAAACAGAAATGTAGTGTTGTCACGTGTTATTCATTGTTACATTTTTATTAAAATAGTAAGATAAGATTCATACACAGGTCATTCGAGACCCCTGGATCATCTGTTTTTTTTTATCAGGAGCCTTTATACATGTTTGAGAGTTGTTGATCGGTCGCGTTTACACACTTGTGATTCTAGAAAGCTCTCTCGTTCTCTCGTGTGTTCTTGACTAAGGTTTCACCGATCTGGTAAAAATATTGATCTTGGTCTTGGTCTTTTCTCAAATTTAGTATCGGATCATCAAGTTGATGATTTGTCTTTATATTTTATTATTGTCTTTGGCAAATCATTAGGTTTATATATTGAGACGTTTGAGTTTCTGTTAATTGTTGTAGCTCGAGTTCAGCAACGATACACGTCATCTTCATGACAATTATTATTATGAATTGATTTATTTTACATAGCTAAAAAAATCATAAACTTTCCTAATATTTTTAAAAGCAAATTTGTTGATAAATTAACGTTTTGTTCTCAGATAGCTATCATTGTCGTTAAGTTTTTATCATGACAGTCAACTAGGTTAAAATCATTTGCTACAAATAACTAATATGAAGATAAAAAAATAAATAACTAACCCCTAAACGACTAGGCTTTTTCCCCAAAAGAGTGTTTTAATGAAAATTTTATTCACCAAAATCGATGATATAAAAATTATTTATTAAAATGAGTGTTTTTTAAATACTCTTTTTTATCTTACTCAATTGGATAAAAACAACTTCTCTATTTAAAATTGTTCTTTCCCTTGAAAGGGGAGAATTTTAGTTTACCAAATATCTATTAAAATTGCACTTGTTTGACGCAAACAGTTCACTTGTTCTTGTTTTGACTTTAGATTTAGATGATAGAAAATCAATACATGAAACATTTGGGATAATTATTAATGCATAAACCGAGTATAAGAATAATTATAAAATTTTAAACGCGTTCAAATACATGTATGACATTTGATGATCGGCACCCAGTTATGCTAGTTGATGTCATATTTGTGTTTACCCGCTTCAAAACAAATACGTATTGTCTATGATATTACAAAACATAATCTATACATATTAATAAAAAGGTTTTTAGAAAAAATTAAATCATCTTATTAATACCTGAAATTTCTTACTCATGAGTAATTTCATTCATATATTATCTCAAAATATTAATTTATAATTCACAAGTTTTCGTTACCAACTATTTAATATTTTAATAATTCAACTCGTGTAATACACGATATACTAAACTAGTAAATAATATATTCTATTTTGTTAAACCTCATATTATTTTCAAATAATTACATGACATATACATAAAAAGGCAAAAAAAAAAAACTACTTCAAAATAATCAACTTGATCAATTAACAAGACCCATGATTGGGGCCCTAAGCAAACTAGGAAAAATGGGGTCTTCCTAGCACTAAACATGCTCCATGACCCAATAACTTGCGACGAGCCACATGTGAACAAACACGATTAACCCAACAATATCCATATATCAACAATCACCATATCTATTATTCATCATAAATAACAGAAATCCCGGATACTTGGATAGTTGTTGATTTATGGAGTTAAAGGAGGGACATGTACAAAGACTAATTAATGAGACTTCGAGTACACATTAAATCCTCTTAAATTGATGGAACTTCACCATTACAAAGAGATAGGAGGGCACAAAATCAACAGATGCTCAACTTATGAATTGGATCTAATTATTTAGATTACAAAAATCAATCCTAAGTTGACCATAAAAAGACATCATCGATGATGTAGTCTTGATAGGAATCTTGTGAGATGAGATCATCAGGTAAGCCCAAAGATGAAAACACATCATTACTTGATGATATGATGCTACCCTTATCAGGTAAAAATGGCTGATCAATCCATAAATTTCCGCCTGTTTCTGAAATTTGCGGTGTAACATCACTAGGAACGTCATAATCTGAGACGCTCAATGAACATGGTGAAGATTCACTTGTTGAAGAAGATGATGTTAAATCAGATGATGATAACACTGCCAATAAACATTCAACTTCCTTTTGAGTGTTCAGGTTGGTGTTTATGAGCTGACATCCTTTAGGGTAATTAGCGTCGGTCTCGATTAGACATGCTTTAGGGTTACCTTCAGCGGGTTCAATAAGACTGCCAGATTGTTCATTTTTTGATACATCTGGATCTTTTCGAACCCGATTTTTAAGATGTGTATGCCAATAATTCTTTATTTCATTATCGCTTCTTCCCGGCAAAAGTGCAGCCATCTTTGACCATCTATGAATATAACAACAGAACTTAATGTACTTAGAAAACAATCAAGATGTTTAAGGAAATTTCACACTTAGATGTTTTAAAATTCAAAATAAATATAATAAAAGAAAACCTAGAATTAGATAGATAGGTTAGACCTACTTGTTGCCAAGCCTGTTATGTACACTCATAATCACATCTTCTTCTTCTTTGGTAAAATTCCCGTGCTTCACGTTTGGACGCAAATAATTCATCCACCGGAGCCTGCAACTTTTTCCGCATCTAGTCAAACCTAAGTAAGTGAAACCAAACAACAAATGTGAGCAAGTGTGTAAATCAAATGGAATAATTGCCACAAACAAACTTAAAAATATATGATAAATCTATACAACAGTAACTATAAGATAAAATAAACTCGGTTGACACATACCAGCAAGCTTGGGAATTTCTCGCCAGTTAGGGTGACCGTATCTTTCGATACAGGCTCTTAGCTTGTTGTCTTCATCTTCACTCCACGCGCCTTTCTTGATTCCATTTTTGTCAAAGCATGGTGCCCTCACCATCTTCTTTAGCTATTAGGGTTTCTGCAAATCTGTCTTCTTTAGCCAAAGAAGACCTTTTTAGTTTCTAGATCTAAATTTACACGACCTTATATATATAATACAAACGAGAACATGTTGAGAGAAGATATTAATTTTAAAAGACCATAAGAACTGCTTAGTTATTTTTTATTTATAATTTGGCTTAAACAATTCAATGAATCACCCAAAGTATGCTCTCTGTTGATCTTTAACTAAACATATATTAGCGTTGATTTCCATGTAGTGACAATAGTGTATGTGTGTGCTTTTGTTTGTATTTAGTGTTCATTAATTCAGAACTCGGAAGCAAGAAGTTAGTCAAGTCTTCGTACGTATGGTGAAAGTCAAAACTCAAAAGTCATAATTTTTGCAAGCCGCGTAATACCTTCCCTTCAAATATTAAATGCTTAATTGGAACATAAAAAATTACTTGATAGATTCAAAACACAAGACCTATGTGACTACCATAATAATTGTCACAAATACAATTTGCGCGATATATTTTGGTATGTGTATCCCATTTGTTTACTTTATAAATACAAAGTTGCAACTAGAAATGTGTGTATATATATAACTGGTTTTAATAACTTGTGTGTTCTACGTATTTAAAAATAAAATATTAAATTGAATAAAAATTTATTAATTATAAGATAATATATGATTGGAATCTTCTTTATAATAAATAAAATGAAAATTTTGTTTCAAACAAATGCTTTTTTAATAATATCATTTTTAAATTTTTTTTTTTATAAATTTAAATTTCAATTATTTTGTGTTTATAAATATATTACTTTTTAAAAACATCAATTTTATTTTTTTCTTATTTTTTAAAAAGTTTGATGTTTTAAATTTTTTTCTTATTATATAAAAATTTATTTCTATAGAAATATCATTAATAAAAAGATGTATTTCTTAATTTATTAAAAAACTATTTTAAATTAAAAATAAATAAAGTAAAGTTATTAGTAAATAATGTTATTATTTAGTAAGAGAGAAAAACTGGCTCAATTTGTTAGAGAGCATTTAATTTTTTTTAAAACAACATGAATTAGCTTGTGTCATCTTCTTATATACTATATATATATGCATAGATTGAATAGTATAGTTGACTTCTCGCATAGCAAATTCTTAAAACTATATTCATATTGACCCATCGAAGGCTCTAGTGCATCTGTAGATAAATTAAGAGCTTTGAAAAAATAAATAATTATATAAATATATAAGCTAATGAAAATAGAGAATTAAAAATATAAAAAGACCTGAAAAGTCTTTTAAAATTAATTAGTTTTTTTATATAGTAGATGAAATGTTAACTTCAAAATAGCTTTGATAAAGGTCACAAGTTTCTTCACTTTTCTATATATAGGAAAAAAGTAAAACAGAACAATATTAAAAGTTTAAAGGAACTTATATTAAACCTTAAATTTTCATGAACCACAGTAATAGTTTATATATTGACTGTATATATTTGTTTCTAGAATTAAGGAGGCAAAACTTTTATCTTTTAAACGGTGTGATAGTATTAAAAATACTAGCAAGAACTAGATAAGAAATTTTAAAAATCACAAAACTGTTTAAGGGTTATAAAAGTAACTCATGTCCCAATTAATATAAACTTTACGATTCCTACTGACAAATAAATAATAATAATAATAATAATATATTTGGGAATGAGATCCTCGGCTTGACTGCTTTGTCGAACACTAAATCGTTCCTGAACGGCCATATAGCCCACAACACCTACATCACATTAATGGACTCTATCATACATTGTTATAAAAACTACTTGTTTTTCCATCCGCGTTTCGCATGAGTTCGAATCAGGGCTCAGACATGTCATCATAGTCACATACATATCAATTTTGTGAATCCAAAAATCGTAATCAGAAATTATCAGTGTTAAATTGAGTTCGAATTAATGATCGCGGAATTATCACTAATTTTTAATTGATAAAGTAATAAATATCAAACACAATAGATATTAATAATAAAGAACATAATCATTTCAATACAATAATAAATGAAAAAGATTTGATTCAAAAGTATTTTATTAAAAGTAATTAATAAGTACATATGATCAAAAATGATTGCTAATGATGATGTTTGCTATGATCGTTTTGAAGATTTTGGTGTAATTGATGTGGCGGCTATTAGGGTTTCTATGTTTGATTGATTGTGTGGTTCGATGTGATGTTAGGTATTCAGTCATCCTCAGATGTATAAATCTAGAACTAGTATTTATAAACTCAAGGTTTCTGTTAAAAAAAACAACAAATCTCTTGAAGTTTGTGTAAAAAGATAATAAAAAAATTTGGCAAGAAATTACTTGACATCCATAATTTAACAAGAAAGATTAACTTGATTGGTTATTTTTGTCATTTTAAGAATACATAAACTACAAAATATTATTAAATTATTTATATTACTTAATATTTTGAAATAAAACTTTGTGTAAAGATATATATATATATATATGTATAATACAATTTACATAATTTTTTTCACCAATAAAGTACTTGGTTTATTGTACTGATCACATGTCCAAATAAAGGCATGGTATTGTAGGGAAACTTAATGTCTTTTTTTGCCCCTTCAAGAAATCAAATATGAACTCTTTTCTAATTAGAGATCAAAATATTACTTTTCAATATGTGTTTTAAAAATATTCATATAAAATTTAAAGAAACACATAATCATTCAAGAAAATTATTAGTTTTCACATAATGATTAATTTGCCCTGATTTAATGAATTGACAGGAACATGTTACGTCCATCTTTAATCTTGTTGGATTTTAACTAGGAGATGCTAATTGCGTTATTCTTCTTTAATTTTCGTGTCTTCAAAAAACGTTTTATTGATCATGTATAATACAACCTAATTATATAAAAACAATAATTAACAAATGGTAGAAGAAAAGTAAACAATACTTTTATCTTTCTTTTATGTTATCTTTAATATTTGAGTCCTGTGAGTAACAAACATAATAATGATTTGTTTTAGTCAATATGTATCGTTTTGTTCATAGACTAATAATGTATTAAATAACGGATATATATATTATATATATGGTTATCATATGTATTTGAATAATAAGTTTAGACGTTTAGTAAAATAAATTAACTATAAATTTACCTGAAATTATTATAATTGGAATCCTTAGTCAAATTAATGGGAACATTTGATTATCACTCTCTCTTTTGAGTAGTAATTGATAACAGTTGTAGTAGAAACCATCAAACAAAATAGACATGGAAACCAATAAGCTTTAACATGATGAATATTGACCAATTCACATTAATGACATCTTATGCAAATGTGCCATTTGCTAGCATATTATTTTAAAGCCAAATAACTATTGGTCGTGACAATGAAGAAAATGATTTATTTCATTAATTGGTGGAAATAGACACCAAATATTTAATCTTATCACAGACACCTATCCAGTACAGTACACGAGGAATCTCAAGAAGTCAATGGTCAAACCAACCTTACATGAGACCAAAAGTTGTTTGCTGAAGTCATGTATCAATCCGGCCTAAACGTCATATTTAAAAGGTACAACTGGACACGTCTTCCGGATCTAATAATTCATTAATTAATACTTCCTTTTATGGTAAATTTAAGAATTATTTTTATTTATAATTATTTTAATAAATTAGATGTTAGTGGTTAGTAATTATTAACATCAAGTTCTTAATCATACATTAGTGTCAAGATTAAAATCACGCCCTTTCAAGAAAAACAAAATATCTCGCCTTCTTGCTTGAACTATTAATCAAAAGCTCATTGGCTCATATGGTGATATATGGTATTTTCTTCTATCAAATTAGTGAACGGTTGAGTCCATAAAATAAGTTTAGATGAAATTTAAAAAGGGGTGTGTGTATAGATGTATGATTATCACATAATTGTTTAGCATATAATCTAGCTAGGCTTGTTAACTAAGAAGCATGTAATGTTATAAGGAAAATGTATTCGAATTCAAGGTCGACCCAAGGATGGGTGAGCGAGCGCTCAATGCTCAAAAATATTTTTCATTATTTAGTAGCACATGTCGATTAACGTAGTTAAATAATCATTAATTTATTATTAATTTTGTGTTTAGAGGGGCCTAATAAAATAATAAACATTTTAAACTCAAATTCTAGAGCGAATTTGATTAACCAAACTAAGTTTATAAATTAAAAATCCATTTTGCTTTGGATTGTACCTTGCGATTTTAACTCGGTCGATTACCCAAATAAAAAGGCTTATATTTACATGTCGCACGTGGCATCCAAAATCGAAGAAGTTGTCGTGCATATAATAAGCATGATTATTTTGTATATAGTATTGATTAGCTAGATTTACACGGATTTAGTGTGTGAGAGAAAAGAGCCACTTACACTGCTATAAATATTTGTGTTTATATGGTTTTCTAGTTATGGTTAAACTTAGTTTTATATTAAAGGGCTCTTACGGTTTGTGGAATCAATAATTGTTTATTAAAGGTTGTTTGATAGCTCATTGATAATTTTATCATTATACTCTCTTTAAATTCATCAGATGTAGAGTATGTTGTTTCGTTATAAATACCCCTCTTTATGGTCTATGGAGCTATTTTATTAGGTAAGTTTTAGAAATATTCCTCACAATTAAGTACTAATACATCTAAGACAAAAATTTATTAAGTAGTGAAGGTAAGTTTTACATTTGAGTCCCACGTTTATGCATATATAATGCATAATTATTAGGTAAGTTTTAGAAGTATACTCTCTTTAAATCCATTAGATGTAGAGTATGTTGTTTCGTTATAAGGGATATTTCTCAATATATATAACAAATAGAAAAATATTATAAGTAATGAAGGTAAAGTTTTTCTCACTATCACCACTATAATGCATAAACGTGGGACTGAAATGTAATTTTACAAAAAATTAAGACACCTAAGACAACTTGTTAAGCATTTGGTACAATTAATATATGCAATTATTCTTATTTTACCCCTCATTTATAAAACTTCTTCTAATCAATGTATTAAGTACTAATACTTTTATAATAATAATAATAATAATAATAATACTAATAATAATAATAATAATAATAACAATAACAACAACAACAACATAATTTATAAAGAAGTAGTATCTAATTTGAATACTTAACTATTTAATTATTAAATATTTTTATACTAATGATTATAATAACAATCTATATCTATTTTATCTATGCTATAATATAAATCATATGAGGATGACATATTTGTAATATAATAGTTTCTAATTTTTTTATATTTAATGAATTTATCCCAATTAATATATTATTTAATATATATTTATTTTCTATAATATCTTAATTATAATGCTTTAAATTAATGTTAAAATATATACCTTTATTATTTATATTATTATAACTTAATGTTGTTTGATTTAAATATTTTTAATTTAAACACTTAAGTATATAACTACGAAATATTTATATAGTTATAATAATAATAATAATAATAATAATAATAATAATAATAATAATAGTAATAATACCCAAATATATCTGTGTCTAACGCAGGCCGAAAAAAAAGACTCGATAACACCCGACATATCATTATATATAACAAATAGAAACAATTATAAGTAATGGAGGTAAAGCTTTTCTCATTATTATCACAATATTTTTTTTTCAAAACTAATAAAAAACCTATTTTGTTAAAAAAATTATAATTTTACTTTTAAACTTTTAAGGATTTTTTGAAATTAAACACAACACTTTCTCTCTCTCTCTCTCTCTTTCTCTCTCTCTCTCTCTCTCTCCCTCTCTCTCTTTTTAAATTGATACTACTCATTTTGTTTCATTTAAAATTTTATATTTAAGCATTCAAGTTATATCAAATTTATATTTAATAACCTGAACTTTTTTTAAAATTTTAGACATCAGAATTCGAGTGAAGTTAAATTTACATTTATACACCTAATTTTTTTAAAAAAATTATACTTAAGAATTCAAGTTATGTTAAATTTACATTTAATCACTTGAATTTTTTAGAATTTGATATATGAGTATCCGAGTTTTGTAAAAATTTCTTTTAACCAATTTATAATAAAGCTTGTTAATTATAATAAAGTCATAATTTATGTATTGGTTATTTTTCTTATCTGTTTCGAGTTATTTATTTCTTACAGTTTTTTTTTCCTTTTACACCTTTCTTATCAGTGTTTTATACGCAATCTTTTTTCGAGTGGTTAATACTAACTTATAAATTATCAGATTACATATTTCAACTTTTATAACCCCAAAAACTATTATTATGACATTCTCATATACATTAAACCGTACCGCGGCGAAGCGTGGGTCTAATCCACTAGTATCTTTTAACGATTCAATACAAGGTTGCCAAAATATTCTTTTAGTAATTTGTATATTTATTTACTTTTTAATATTAGTTCATATGAAAGACACATATACGTATAGAAGGACGACTTAGGAAGTAAATACATTATATCGTGAAAAATGACAACCTTATTAATTTATATAAAAATAGCTAATTGTGTCAATACAGACCTAAAAGTATGTAGAAATATTAGAGATTTATACATAGGTTAAGGCGATTTATTCTTGAAAATGTGTAAATTCTTGATAAGTGTAAAAAGCAACCATAAGACACTACATGTCTCGTGGGGTGAAAAGTAAATACTTCCCAGAAAAACCTAACATTTTGGGCAGCATGTATCAACACACGAAGACAATACACCGTTGTATGGCACATTATTATGTGGATTTTGATGCACCGCATAAATAGATCTTGACGCATAGTTGTTTGTATCAGTATATCAACACTTTCAAAAAAATTCTTACTTAAAAAGAATATATATTAATTATTGAAAATAATGTTTAGTTTTATGTTATGATTACAAAAATACTAAATTATAGAAAAGTATTTCCAGCATAAAGGATAATGAAGTGTTAGTTATATTTCTAAGCATTATTTTTTATAGTTATAAAATATATTTTGATGCATATTATGTAAATATTGCATGTATTTTTGTTTATTTTATACAACACTTGTTTGGGTGAATTGTAATCTGCTTTGGGTTGTTTCGGGTTATTTTATAGAGTTGATGAATTCGTGAGAAATATGAAAGACTTGGAGCAATAGAAAAAGTATTGTTGAAGAAATACTCAAACTTGAAGAAATCTACACAACAGAAACTTCATATGTCCGCGTGTAAGTTCATTCACAAATTTACACGGCCGCGTAAACTTGCAGGAAAAAAAATCCTAAAATTTAGGAATTTTTGTTTTTGATAATTATCACTAGATTTTCCTGAATAAAATCAAATAAACCAAAATCCTAAAAAGAAGGATCTAATAATCAATGCATTATTATAGATATAATAGTAGACGATGATCAAATGAATCATCTTGAAGACTCTATTTTGCCAATCAAATCAAGGAAGCAATGAGCAATAGCAATTTATGTTGTTTTGTTGGTGGAATTCTTTTTATTGTCAAGATACTTAATTATTCATGTTTTGTTTCGTAAGTTTTTTTTGTTTTATTTTAGTTTTGATTGATCTGGTCGTTATGTCCGGTTAAAACAACTTTAGTTCCAACATTAACGTTTAATTTTTTGATTTGGTTTGAACTTATGTGAAACATTTATCATATGTTTTTATTTTAATGTTTTGTTTATTTGATTTTTGATCTTAAACCCGAATCTACTTCGTATATATTAGATTATTAGTAAAATGGGTCACTTTATTAATTTTTCTAATAAGGTTCTTCAAGATTTAAAACGCTAATCAATATTTGATTTTTGAAATAAAGAATAATTAACGGTTTGAGTTTGTTTATGAATTAACTCTTGTTATAAAATCACACAATCTAGTTAAACATACTGAACGACACGTGTGTTTAATTATAAATGATAATTATATCATTAAAACCCGCACGCTAAGATCCGAACGACGTGAGCTTAGATTACCGGGTTGATTCTAATCAACGAACTGCGTTTGCTTAGACATTAGATAAAGTGACTATCCGAATGACGTGATTTCTAGTATTTAATTAAAATGAGTCATTACCATAATTATTATTGATCATAAGCCGAATCAAATAAAAAAAATCCTTAGTGTTGAAATTAGTTTTCATATTCGAATTTACTTCACAATTTAGTTAACGTTTTTAGTAATTCTATTTCTTATTAAAAAAATATATAAAATGTCAATTTCCGATTTTCTGGCAGGATCTTAACACGATCGCGTGGAATTTTCTTTATAATTTTGATACGACCTTGTCAGCTTGCTAGAATTTTTTACTAATTTTTTCAATTTATTTAAAGTTTTTGTTTTTAATTAAACCCTCCACCTTCATTAACCCATAACCAACTATATTAACTGTGCTAAAATATTTTTTTGTATTAAAATAATTGACACGTATCTTGGAGGACACGAACCCTAATTCCGCTCATACTATTTATAATGTGTGCACGTTAGGTTCACATTTTTATTATTTATTTGTTGGATTCGACACCCAACGTGAAGTAAGACAAAATTCAACATTTTTTACTATAACCTATTTCACATCTCACTACCCTGTCGTTTACTTTTTTATGAAACGATAACTAATACACTTATTTTATCTACTTCTAATTCTATTTTACGGTACATATATAGAACTTGAACCCCTAATCTACAGTTACAGGACGCCATATAACCAGAGTAGGATACCATCGGGCTAAATACACTTTGATTGAGGCCTTGGTTAGTCTTTATTAATTAATGATAAATAATTATCTTTTTACCCTTTAAGGATTTCACTAATTAATTTTTTTGTTATTAGCTTTAGGAGTTATAAAGACACTCATTTAGGGGAGGGTGTGGTTTATGTTTCCGAAAGAGAGAGGCTATCAGGTGGGTTCTACCGGAAAAGAACACCGCCCCACCCATAAGTTTCAGGTGATGAGCCACATGATGTGCGTGGAGTCTTTGCGAAAAGGTGAAATGATGCAACAAGCGTATTGACACGGAGTGGTTCCCGAGAAGGAATACCTTCCCCTTTCATCGGCAAGAGACGCAAGGGTACCATCAATGACACACTCTCCTCGGTCCTGGAGTCTCAGAACCAAAACTAAAACCGAACATCATATTTTTTTTCTATACATTTAACAATATTTTTACTTCGTGACCTCTACGACAAAACTCGATGTGCCACTCTTCTTTATTTCTCCATATTGTATGGTTTTCAAATAAAGAACCAGATTACACTTTGACCTAAAATTATAATTCAATCAATGTTGAAAAGTTACAAGCACGTTTAATCTTTCAAGTTAAATCCTTCATGGCTACAAAATAACGTTCAAGAAGAAAATTTTTAAGTCAACTTTATTCCCTTGACTTCACTCATTACTTTAGTCCGTCTGAACTCGTTTTAGTGTTCATACTATTTATTTATTTGGAATATTAGGTAGTACGTTATATCATGTATGATGTATTGCTGCGTTGTTTATATGTATAAAAATGATTCACTTAATAAACACAAAAAAGACAATAAACCATTATTGCACATGAGTTTGATAAAATAAAATAAAAATCCTTGTGGTGTTGGGCTATGTTTTTAGAAATGTTTATGTTAACTATTAAATAATGAAATTAAGTAATTACCAGTAATGAAGTGTGAAATTAATAAATAATTCGAAACCTGTTTAAGTTGTAATAATGTGATTCAGCAATGTTAGAAATACTAAATCTTTAAACTTTTTAAACTTTTAGAAACATTAATTTAGCTAAAAAGATAAAAATTTCACCATTTTACTGTAGGGACAAGTCACGATACAATATGGTTATATATGTGTATGTTGCTAATTGCATCCCCATCCAACTCATTAACCATTAATGAATTATTTAAACAACACTTTATCAATTCAACATGTTTGATCTCATCTATGTCTACTCTAATTCTGTGATTAACCGAGCGCACCTGATATGATTCCGTCATCTTGACCAGACCACTTAAATAAATTTATTATATCAGTCAAGAAGTCAATTATTATCTTTGACTTAGTATTACTATACATGCATGTATTTAGGAGCATCATCATGTTTGTTACATAAGTTGTTATCCATGATCACATTTGCACGTAGGATTAGGAGTTTTTAGTTGCATCTCATGTTTAATATAAAGAACTGTATGATGCATTTTTGGGAATGTCACAGAAAATTGCAGCATATTAATGAAAAAAAGTTGTATAAAGTTGAGACTTCTATTTTAATAGTAAAATTTTCAAAGCAGCCTATTCACTCGTAATAATTTTTTAACAATTTTTTTTACTCTAAGTCCATTTAATCTCGTACTTGTAATAAACCAATACTATATTTATGAGGATAATCACTAACGCCAATGGGTTACAAAGCCATAGGTCTTAACGTAATTAACTGTGAGTTTCATAAGCCTATGTAATTTCAAAAGGCTGGTGGATTTGTGAATTAGTATACAAGAGTGCGTCTCAATCTATTTTGTAAGTTTAAGCAAACTTTATTGTAAAAAAAACATTATACATCATAAGAATATTGAAATGTGTAATGAAACTAGCTGTTAAAGTGATCTGGAGACCGTGACAATAACAACATATATCTTGCCGAGAAGTTCTTTTGTCCTTTTTTATGGGAAAAAATTATTAATATAAACATGGCTAGTAAGAAACTAGATATAGGAAGAAAAATTAGAAATGAAATGTACTGATTAAATAACGATCCCCAAAATGCGAGTACAAGACTAAAAAAGTGAAACACACAAAAACTAACAACGCGAAACGAAACAAGAAAGAAGGACGAAAGGGTTCAAAATGAGAATAAACTACCATGACAAATCTAAAAGCTCGCTACACTATACCACATATGCAAATCAACCTAACTGCTATCCTACAACTTCAAACTCTGCACGATCTATCAATAGCAAAACCATATATGGCCATACTAACTATAACTCGCCCTTTCGGTTAAAAAAACACCATTTTTTTAAAATGTTCTTCATATCTTTAAATCAACACGATAAAATTTGATCCATTTACGAAACTTAGTTAAAGTATAAGGGCTTTGTATTTTCCCCCATGGATCTTTGTATAGTTATGTGTTCTCTTTTTTCGAAAACATTATGTTTTAGTGAACAACTAAGGGGTTGTTTGGGTGTTTGACAATTTTTGAAAATTGCTGAACTAATAAAAGATCTGAACCATTAAGTGTTGTTAAAATATTAAAAGTTCTGAACCATTAAGATTTAATACATTGCTTAAGTATTTAAAGGAAAATATATGACTAATTCAGATAAGAGGTATTAACCATTCAAATTCAGTATAATATTTAAGCATTCAGAGGTAAATGTTTGAACCATTGAACCATTTTGCTCACGAAACAAACAGTTTGAAGCATTAAATAGTTGAACTATTCAGACATCTAAACCATTAAAAAACTAAAACAAACAGCCCTAAGTCTTGCCATGAAAAAGTAGAGTAAAAAAACGTGTGTACCACCGTTAAAAATCATACTTGATGAAAAGCCACTATTCAACTAATGGCGACATTAACTGTCAAGTTCGAAGCTAAGGATTTAAAATTTCTATTTTTGAGTTTTTAAATCTCTCATTACGGGCATAAAGAGAGACACAACCAGTATCATCCGTCGTTTCTTAAGATTAATTCTTGGTTTATACTCGGTTTCATTATAAAGACTTATAAGAGGAAACAAACTAGGAGAAACACCCAAATAGAAGAGAAAAACAATTGTCTAAGTTAGAAAAACAAAGTTTTTACAAACATTCTTTTGATTAAATTAGTTAATGGTAAAGCAAACGGGTTCATTTAAACATCTCTTATAGTTTTACCAGGCTTGAGGGTTGGTCTCAATGGTCAATGAAAATGTATTGGTGTGTTGTCTTAACATGCAGAAATTTTATTAGACTACTAGCTTTACCGGCCGTAGTAGAGTTAAAAGACGGTGCATGAGCGAAGTAGGATCCTCTTTTTTTGTATCCCATCGACAATATTATTTGGTTTTTGTACATAACAATTTGCATTAAGAAAGTCGAATATTTGTTATAAATCTAGATCATGCACTTTCATCTCTAGTCTCTAACTATCATCTTAGTAGATTAGTCAAATATATCTTGTATTTTGTTAGGCCTAACTAAGAAAAGAGAACAAAAAAAAAAAGCAAAAACAAATACAACTTTCAACCAGGTTGTTTCATTAAAGTCTAGGACTTAAACAAGACTTATCAATCGAGCAATTATAAAACAGTTTAATCACATCTGGTTGTTTTTTTTTTCTTTTACACAATCTCTTTTCTTTAGACCTATACTACTCCTAAAATCAGCACATGTATATTCTGTTTATTTAATCAACAAAAATTTGTCTACAGTACATTTACCTCCCAGACATGATCTAGGTTTATATTTCAGTTTATAACATTCTATTTTTTATTCGGTTATTAGCCCCTTCCTTTATGTTTTAATTTGCCAGTCCCAACCTATGCATAGCTCATAATGATTGATTTTTAGTTTCTTAACGCCTTATAATAAAACTAAAAACTTAACACCCTAAATGGGCCTATAAAACTGGTATTCGTGAGCCTAATGGGCCATATTCGATAGAAGACTGGGCCAACCTAGAAAAAATGATAAGCCTGAATTCCTAAGTACGCTATAATGCTTATATACAGAGCTAACGGCCCAAACGCAACCGAATCATACCGAAGGATTAACACCAAACTGGGAATAAGTTCAATAAAATACTATAAAAGTTAATTGACCCTGTAAACCGTAAGATTTGAAACTAAATATAATTTGTAGTTAGTTGATAGTTTAAATAATACATTGGTGATTGTCTAGAAGTTATTTTAGTTCGATCTTTTTAACGCTGCACACTTATATACTCACCTCTTATTATTAAACATATGTTGTGTAATCGTAATCACGTATTACATACGTATAATATGTTGTAACACTATTACTTTTCACTTCGTGCGCACATAAATTGAATTTTGGACTTGGGTCAAGAAGCTTTGCCACTAGAATCCTGGTATTAAGAACGTTGCCCCGAGATCTTCGTGTTCTAGTGATTTCTTAGAGGCTGTTTGACAACTTCTAAATGATTAAGTGCTGAACCAATAAGAGGTCTGAACCATTAAGTGTTGAACCATTAAGATGTCTAAATCATTAAGAGCTAGTATATCATTTAACTATTTAAAAACAAATATCTGACCAATTCAGATAACATGTCTTAATCATTCAACATTATACATATTAACCATTTAGTATCAGTATAATGCTTAACCATTCAGAAGTAAATGTCTTAACCATTCAGACATGTGCTCGCGAAACAAACAGTCTGAACCATTAAGTGTTGAACCATTCAGACATCTAAACCATTAAGAGACTGATTAAAAGATTGCCAAACAACCCTTTAGTCTTTTACATTATAACATTCTAAAAACCATTATGTACCTCGCACTTCCTACTTGTTTTGATGTTCAAGTATAAACTTATATATAATCGCTAAAAATCCTATTTCCTGAAATAATATAACTGCATTAAGGTGGTGTTTGTTTTTTTTAAAATAGTCTACGCAGGCTCTTCTGTATGCGCCGCACGGACCATGCGCAAACATTGCCATCTGTAGAGTGTTTATTTTTTCAAAGACGTTCCATTAAAAAAACGTTTGCGCGAGTTTTTCTTGATGCAAATTTGGTCCAAACACTTCTAAAGTCTACAAAGAGTTAAACGCCACCACACACCACTACCATCATCCACCACCACCCACCGTCCACCTCCACCGTCGTCTATCACCACCACCCGTCATCCATTACCACCCAACGTCCACCACCATCCAGCACCGACGTATACCAACACAAGTTTATTTTAGCAGTCTGTAGACGTAAAAATCAGAAAATCTTTTTCTTATAGACTGCAAAAGTTTGATGAAGTTTTTCTTTTACAAATGTTTGTTGATGTAATTTGCATATTGCATATATTTTATATCTTTAAAAACAAATTGCACTTAAAATCGTCAAACATATTGATTCATAAAAATAATACAATAATAAAAATAATTTACTATTTTATTGTTAACCGGCTAGAATCTTAGATTTGCGTGTTATTTGAGAAGTTATTTTTGTAATTTAGCATAATTACACAATATTAATATAAAACATATTACTCATGAAAGACACGAGTGCGACTGAGTTTCTAAAGTTTAACAAGTCAAGTCCAAAACATGATAAACATTTATTACTCCCTCTTCTTCAACCTCCAATCTAATCATCCGGCAGCCGTCGCCGCCACCGCCGCCCACCGCCGGCAATCTCTCTCTCCTTAAACTTCTATACAAATCTAAACAAGATTCTCCTCGTACAATCACAAACACAACAATGAAAACGAGGTTCTTTCTCTGCATACGACCTCCGGTGATCGAAACAGACGACGGAGACTACATAAAACCACCGCCAATACTCCGATCATCTTACACCACCGTCGCCGGTGGTAAGACCTCCGGCCGCCGTGATCAACGGCGGAGGAAAAGGGTTGCTGTAGAGAAATACTGCGGTCAACTCTCCGTCAAGTCAAACGTTGACCCACCGGAAGTTACGCCGGAAAATCAAGTTCAAAAAGGGTGTCAAAAGGCTTCTGAATCACGTGTTTTGAAATCAGTTTGTGTGAAGAAAGTGAGTGTGATGTCAGATGATGAAGTGATTGAAGTCAACGGTGGTCGTGAGTCAAACTCCGGTGGGTATGTAGTGGTTAGTACGTTGTTTTTCACGATGTTTTTTGGGAAACTGTTTGGGATTTTATGCACCATGATATTCGTTTGCTCTCTTTATCCTCACCGGAGGAACGATGGTAACTGCATTCGGACGCCGGAGAAGATGGTGGTGAAGTGGCCGGAGAAAGGTTCGCCGGAGGAGTATAAGAAGAGGGTCATAATGGCGGGATTGCTGGAAAGGAAGAGTCATTATAGATAAACGAATTAGAGCCATTATGGATGAAACATCAATTTTATTAGTTGATGGTTTTGATGGTTTGATGCAAGTCAACTTTCACAAGTTCGAAACACACTCTTGCTTTTTGGTTTTCGTACAGGAGGTGTAAATCATCAAACTTATATTTTGTTTTCCTAAAGTACCTTTGATAAGCAACATGTATGGTTTGAATTTAAAATGTGGGTTACGTTAAAACTTAAATGGCCTCAATATTAGTTAAATAGCCTCTAAGTAAGGCGGGCCAAACAATTAAGCATTGAATTCAGATTTTATGATTTGATCAATATGTAACATTTGGTTGATATTTCATTTGCGGAGGAAAATGGGGGCTTGTGGATCGCTGGATGTCCGTTCAAGACATCTCGCTCAAAATCATCTTATTCGTAAATGAGTCGACCCGACAAGGCTCGCTTTGTAAACATGCAAAGCCCGTGTAAAAGATACCAAAATTGTTAGCTTGTGAGTCAAGTTTGAGATCACAATTTGATCTTCATAAGATAAACCAGTCCGCTCGTTATGCTTCATAAACGAGTCATGCGCGAGCCAATGTTGAATCAGCTCGACTCGTTTACGTCCTTACATAAAAAATGTAAAGTCCCTGGACCTGAGCGCTTTTTGTAAGGAAGATCCACCATCGTCTTCATGTTAATTTCAAAAAGTCCTTTTGTTTCTTTATTAAAATATCTGAACTTTAACAAAGATCCTTTTAAACAGAACATTTACGGTTCGTTTTTTATTTTTATATGAATGTGTTGTGTGTATCATATACTATAGTGATGATTGTGAGTGGTTATAAGTAAACGATACAAAATTTATCGGGTTTGTGTTATGTTTTCTTATATTTAGAGAAACATTGTACAAACCCTATTAATTTTTTAATATTCTTAAAAAAAGTTGTGAGTGTTAGAATAAGTATAAAGAATGAGATATGAGAATGTTTTTAGAGCATTCACACTACTTTCTCTTCCTCACCTCCATCCCCGTCTCCATACTTACATAAAAAACATAATTTTTTATCTCTTATACTCACAACCACTTTTAAAAATACCAAAAAAATTTATGAGTGTTGTTCGTGTTTCCTCAAATATGAGAATCACGATGCAATACTCATAAATTTTTTATATCATTCACTCACAATCATCCACGTAATATAAGGTAAACACTCACGTCAAAATAGAGAACCTACGGTGAATTTTTTTAGCATATGAAAAAAATTGAACGATTTTAATTGGTCAATCTAATTTTGAAATTGCAATTTATATTTGGTTTATGATATTATAGTTTTTGTATATATGAGTAAAAGACTTCGCGAAAGAAAACGAAGGTCGAAGGGCATATGAATTAAAAGTAGGAAGAACAAATACACTAAGGGGCTGTTTGATATCAGCTTACCCGATTAGACTGTGACTGGGTAAGTGGATACACTGTTTGATTTCTCTTTCTTACCTTTTGATCGAGTCCCTTGCTTCTGACCCACCTTTTCCCTTGCTTCTGACCGAGTCCGGATTTTAATGTTTCTAACCGAGTCATTCCATACAAAAGTTTCAAACAAGGCCTAACCTGCCGCAGATAAAGTTCATGAAACATGTAGATCAAATGAATTCAAGTTATATGTCATCATGAATGTCAAAAACTTCAAACTATAATAATTGTTATTCCAAATAACTTATAAGCATTGATTTTGACTTTTGTGACTTGAGTTATGTTGAATTTAACAAACTTGACTTCTACTCTTGACTAAGTTTGTCAAAACCTGATGATTTTAAACAATTTTTATTTCGGTTAGTTTAACAAACTGTTACTTTTGGTATTGACGATTATTATATTAACTTGACTGATTTTAATTGGTATCGACAAAAGTATATTTATATCGACCAATGTTAAGTTCTACTTGCTTTATTATCACCTTATTATGTTATTTTTACAAACAATAACACTTTTGATTTGACCTAAATAAATTGATCTTATTAAGTTTAACCCAACTTGTACACTTGTTAATTTTGATCAACTTGCACTTAGCATTGATGAAACTATTTTTGGGATTGAAATATAGAATACAAAGTTAATAGAAAAAGTGTTTATAGATTTAAGCCATGCACACGTGCTTCCAATAGTAGTTTGTACCGTTAGGATGAAGTCCTTGGTCAACAACGCTTCAAAACTAAAGTCATTGTTTCGTCTTGAAGGTGAAACAGTTGAAAACATAAACAACGGTTATGTAAAAGTTTGTGGGTAATAATATGTATACAATCAAAACAAATTTTATTTTAATTTCTATTTTACTAAGTTTTCTTTATCATTTATTCATTTGTTAATCCATTAACCTATATTATACATTAAAAGCATGATGTCTCTTTAACATTTCCTTGCCAACAAATCACTTACGTAAAATAAAGGCATAAAAATTTATGTACCTAGCTCGTGTAACTTGCTCCCCAGACACAAACTAGAAAACTTTCGATATTAGTTTTCATTCTTATGATAATAGAATAGAATCCTAACACTTGTAACAGTTATTAAGTCTAATAAAGTAATAAAAACTTCAAATATAATCTTTTAAACTAAAATTTAATATCATGTAATCAAGTTGGTTATTCGAAACCAAAAGGAGTTTCATATACGATCAAATAATTACTCATCAAATATCCCCACTAAAAAGGGTATACCTTATCTAGAACGTTCTCACGTGATTCTACTTTGGTGATTTTAACCTCTGGGAAAAGGACTTCGCTTGTCAATTTCATATCTTTTCATTTCACCGCTATCACGTACAAATGGAAAGTTTCATAGATCGATACTTCTCTTCTTTTAATTAAAATTTCCCCTTTTAAAAATATGCTATTATATTGGCTGAATTTGGATAAAAAGAAATACGGCTTTAGATAACAATTGAGTGGTCACGGCCTCACAGGAGTCGAAAACCTGACGAAGATTATTTATCGTGCTTTCTTAGATTTACTACCGTGGTATTTGCCTTAACATTTGGGTGTTCATATTTACAATAAAGCAAAAATAAGATCGATAAGTTGTTTGTTTGGTATGAATGTGTGATGTATCGGAATAATCGAGAGAGTTGAATGGATTCTTGAATAAAATAGATAATTATCATTTAAATGTCTTGTTTGATTAACTAGTGCGAATAAAATAAATCAATAGTGTGTTTTGTTTGGTAGAAAGAAAAAACGAAAACAATAATGATAGTGGAATGAAAAAATATGGGAGTGGATGAATGATTTTGAGGTGTTTAGAGGGAATAAGTATCATTGTGTAATAGATGATTTTGCTCCATTAACCGATCAAGCCTTCTCTTTTTTCATTCCGCTTGTTATTTTCTGCATACCAAATACCAATTACGCTCTTGCATTTCCTTTTGTTAATTCAATAGTTATCTTGGTCACTTCATCTTTTCAAACTTGTTTTACGCAAATGAAACTATCATGACATTTTAACATAAAACATGTGCTACGTGAAAATCTTGCAAAATGATAGATGATGAGGTAACCACCATTGTAAGGGCCCTGCCTTTAAAGAAGCTGACAAATTAACCTGAAGACATTTTTAGACAGAAATAATTACAAGCATATATACGATCATAGGTTAAATATGTGTGTCATATTAGTTATTTTACGTTTAAAATTTAAAGAAAACTACAAAAGACGTTTTAAACCTCTATAGATGGTTATTTTACAAGATTTCTACTCAGGAAACATAATAAGATTTAAATGTCTCCTGAGAAACCTTTAAAGCTTCTTACAACTATGTTATATTGTTATGGTTTAAACCTATATAGTTATAAATATAGTAATTGTGTGACGGATGCGCGATTAATGGGTTCAGATTAAAATTTGTGTCAACTCGTACCGACAGTGACCGTGATACGTGATAGAAAAAGTATGGTCTACATCTAGTTTGAAGTCCTTTTAGTGAATTCAAAACTTGAGCATCTTCTTAATACAATGTTTACAGTTAATTAAGTCTTCGTCTCTTTTAATTAGTATATGGATTACCATAAATTGATACATCACTATTGGTGACTTATGAAATTTTACAAAACAAAATGTTGTATAGTATTGGTTTTCATTCAAAACGTACTAATTAGTTGCATTCCTTTAAAAAAATTTACAAAAAAAAAAATTGTTCAACATTTGCTTTATTTGGTACTTTTCACTTATAAATAAAATAAGTAGTTGTAAAGTATTTATACTATAGTACCAACAATCCACAAGGAGCTAGTGAAATTTTGTTTTACCCTTTCATATACCTCATCTTCTTAACTTCAGATTCAGACCAAATAGATTAGCCTTAAATTATTAAATGTCTTGAAATTATAACAATCAAATATCACAAGCATAAAAAGTACAAAAAAAACACACACATATCATTAGTGCTCGAAACTGATACATGTATGATGAAAAAGAAAATCAACTAATATCGTAGAATTACAAAGATGAAGCAAATTCTTAGTGATTTACGGAGTGCATGCTACTAGAAGCAAATATTTTATCGATGATAGACATCGTTAGTATATGTTGTTATTGACGGGTCATTGATGAACATTTAACTTTCATTACATTTTTTTGAAAGAAAATTGATGACAGGTTAATTACCTGATTATATAATAATGACATAAGTTGTAACAAAGCTAGAAAAAATAGTTTTTAGCTGAAAAATATTTTTATGATCTGTAGATTCCCAACCAATTCAACAAAATCCCATAAAACATAAAGAAAAATTATTATTTTTAATTGTCGTAAAAGATCCTCTGGTAACCAAGAAGAATCGATAACTATTGAGGATTGAAAATTGTTGTTAATATATCGGTAAAGTTGAAGATAATATTTACTTATTTGTTACGGATGATTGATCGTCTTTTCTGGAGGTAAGATTCCCATTAGGCTTTTTTTTTAAAAAAAAATCCCACTCAGTTTCTCATGTGTTGTTAGTTTGAAAGATTTTCAATAGATTTTTTGTCGGTAATCCGTCACAGTGTACAGTATAAACATTGCATTTCAAACATATTCCATCCTTTTCGAATTTATGAGCTCATGATATGCATTATTCAATATTGAATAAAATCTTCATAATATGTTAATTTATCAGAATCGATGGTTTCAAGAGTTAAATATGAAAATCTGATGTTAAATTTATCTAATAAAATATTTGATAAGAGCGGAATGTTTAAGATCCACACGTATGTATTTTGTAACTATAAAAGCTCATACTTTCTTCGGAACGTATGAAGAATGGCTACGGCACACAAATCCAAGCTAATTCCTTGTACTTCCTGGTTTAAAGCAACGTGTTATGCTACTTTACTATACTACGACTATCGTTAAGGTCGATACTACTAAGAGAACATGTTCGCTAAATGAATCAACAAACGTAAGTATGCTAATTTCAAAAGGTATGGTAAAGTGAACATGTTCTCTTTGGTAGCATCTAAATCAATTTCTTAATAGTTTAGATATTTGAATAATTCAACATTTAATAATTCAAACTGTTTGTTTCACAAGTAAATGTCTGAATGGTTCAGACATTTACCTCTAAATGGTTATGTATTATACTAATGCTAAATGGTTATCAGGTCTAATGTTGAATGATTAAGACCTTTTATCTGAATTGGTCAAACATTTGTCTTTGAATAGTTAAATGATATACTATCTCTTAATAGTTCAAACCTTTTAATGGTTTAAAATTAATGATTTAGACCACTTATTGGTTCAATATTTAATCAATCAGAAACTGGCCAACAACCCCCCCGCTAGTCAAATTAATCAGCCTATTCCAAACTCTAGCACACAAACTTTGCTATTCTATTATGTCGCATGTGGGATATTTTGTAAATATGTACACATTTCATAGTCTAACATATGTTGTTGAACGGGTCACGCATAATAGTGGGCATATTGCTGTGGGAGGCTCACAAACACATACAAGCAAATTATATGAAAAAAAAGGATCAGACGGTCGGTTGGTGTTCTTCTCAAAGATACAAGCTTCCCTGATTATATTATGGAAGAAATCAAGAGATTAGGCTTTTTATGGATCAAAAAGGTTAAAAACCTCAAGTATGGAGTTGTACAATTAGGTCAATTTTAATTTTTAGGGTAACTACTATAAACCGATAATTATTGGTATATGTGTATATATATATATATACTAGGTTAGTCTCCGTGTAATACACGGATTGAACAAATAAACTATTAAATACTAGGTTATTCGTTGTATTTTGTATTTTATAAAAAAATTGTTTTTAAAAGGTGTGTTCTTAATTTAAAAAAATAGATTTTTAATTTATTAAGTTATAATTTTTTTTAATTTGAAAATGGTATGAATAATACTATTAGTATTCAATATTATTATTATTAATATAAATAAATAATAAAATAAGTATAATGAGATCTGCAATAGTTTCACGCTTATTTTAGTTTTTTTATAGATAGATAGATAGACTAAACACTTACTAAATAAACAAATTAAATTTTAGTATAAAATATATATGTAATAAACATGAATAGTTACAATATAATATTTTAATTTAAAATATAATTAAAATTACACATTGGTAATAGTTCAAGAAATAAGACAATTATACTATTTTTAACTCTCTTATGTAAAATAGTTTTATGGTAAACATTTGTTTTAAGATTCTTTTATACAAAATATTTTATATAAAGATCTTGTTTTTAAGAAAATATAAATTGTACTTATTTTGGTTGTTTTAATAAGACTATTTTAAAATATTTAACCTGTTTATAATATTTTTAAAAACAAAATGATTTTAAAATATTTTGTTTAAAAATATTTAATGTTTTAAAAAGTTCATATTATATAAAACTTTAGTTTTTTATTATTTAGATTTTAATTAATAGATATTATTTTTAATTTTCTTTATAAAATCTATTTAAAAAAAAGATAGTTTTATTAAAAAATAGATAAGAGAGAGAAACATAAACATTATTAAAATTTATTTTAAATAAGTGAGAGAAATTTATATGAGTATTTAAATTACTATTAACACTCTTTTGGAGGTAAATTAATATGTGAATATCTAGAAAAAAAACAAATGGCAAAATCATGGGTTAAAAAAATGACAAGTGACAAAAGAAACATTGGTTTATTAAAAGTTATAAATTAATTATCTTTGGATAATTATTGGTGTATATATATATATATATATATATATATATATATTGTAAATGTTAGTTAGTTTTAAGAGATAATTTTTCTGTGTTTATCTCCGTGAATTATTCCTATGATTATGCTTGACATTGGAGTATTTATACTCTTGTAATCTCACTAAAATATTCAAGCACAATCACATAAACAATTCACATAAACAATTCACATAGGTAAACATAGAAACAAACATAATCTCTAAAAACTAACTAATGTTTACAAAATATATATATACACCAATAATTATCCAAAGATAATTATCGATTAATAAGTAGTTCACCATGTGTTTAGAGGCTGAATTTGTGTCGTTTTTCTTTTTCTTTTTTTCTTTTTAATATCTTGTGCACTTTCACCCTAGCCTCTCTCTAGGTTTTGTAATGTTTCTTTAATGATGCAATGAATCTATCATCGTCCAAAAAATTGTTATGAGGAGTTTGGTTGTTATAAATTGCTCAATAAAGTTTTAGAGGTGGAATTTTACGAAGTCAGTTGTTTTTTATTGTGCTTTTCAACTGTAAATGGCTTGATAGCATCCAAAGGGTTATAACCGCCCAAACACAGTTTAGTAAATATTAAATTTAAATCATAGGAAAAAAACTTGTTCATTTCTAACATCACAAACTACACAATTATATTGTACGTCGTATTTGATAACAACTGTAAAGTTTTTTGTTAACGATGTTTGGAATTATCTTCAACATTCGAGTAAGCCTTCTAATACCATATGTTAACTGTTCATATTGATTTTAACGTTTTAGACATGACTCACTCAAAAACTTCATCAAAAGAAAACTCCACACTTTGAGAAAACCTCACTTAGTCAGATTTAACCATGTGGTCTTAAATATACTAAATCTAAATAATTATCATCAAACCATACGACCAACTACAACTTCAAAGGTTGTTGATGAAGATTTTCTTTGAGAAATTTATTATTCCTAATGTAATAGAATGGTAATATCAACAATGTTTCAATTCAAACCTTTCTATTTATCAACAATGATGAGTTGATTAAATTAGTTAAAAATAAAATTAGAGGTATGTTAGATAAGTGTGTAAGGTATTATTCTAGAAAAATAATTGTTGCGACTAGAAATTGCTTGATAACATTATTATTACAGAGAGAGAGAGAGAGAGAGAGAGAGAGAGAGAGAGAGAGAGGTGATAAAAAGAGGGTACTAATAACATAATGATTGAAACTTTAATAACCTCCAGAAGTTGAGGTTTGATGAGGTTTGATTCAATAGTTTTCATAACGGTGATAATATAATAAATAAATGGTTTTAATATAGGGACACACGGATAAATCGACACTATACGTTACATATAGGTCCATACGCGACGTAAAAGGTCGAATACACTGAAAACAAGGGAAATTCAGAGGGGCTGACAGAGAATTATACGTCTCATATAAGCTATAGCCCTATACGACATTTATAGGGCTATACAACGCGTATAACAAATTTTGACAATGACTAGGAGGAAAAATTCATGGGGCTGTCAGATAGGTTATACGCACTGTATAATGTTATACGACCCCCCCTTACGATGTGTACTATAAAATGTTAATTTATAATTTTAAGGTGTCTTAATATTCACATCTTAAACGATTCCTAATAAATTTCTTACTTAGATGATTTTAGGTTGACTTTGTTTGCAATGAATTCGATTTATTCCATTAATTATCTATGAAATTTCAAGATTTAGTACTTCTGATTGGCTGAGTTACAAAATTCTAAACTTATGCAAAATCAAGAATAAATTATTCTCTAGCTAATAATAATATTGGTAGGTTTTAATGTTTTATAATTCAAAATAGAATTAATTAAAGAATAACTATGTTATTAACCTACAAAATGAAAATAATAATAATAATTTCGGAAAAAACATTGAAACTTTACGCACTTTATTAGTTCTTGCGAGGAGGATCCTACGTACACCTATAATAATGTGCACTTGATTGTGGTAAATGACTTGGATAAAGTGGGCCAAACTTTTTTAAAAGTTTCAAAAAAGTTCTTCACCTCATATTATAAAACTTCTACTGGTTATTTGTAGATGGACTAATTAATCAGTTTAATATTTTGATAAAATTAATGGATGAGGTGTTCAACTTTTTGATATTTAATAGTTTTATTTATCAATTAATGAAAAAGAAATATAAAGGGGAGAAGTGTTCTTTTTCATCAATTAATGTCAAAGAAATACACAATTTCATTTTTCTAATTATTTATGACTATCATTCTTGGACGTAATTTTCTCAATAAATGTAATTAAGGAGTAGTCTTTCTCTTTTCTCTCGTCTAGAAAACACGGATTTCATTAACATGATTATTACTTACTAGTTTTAAAGAGAAGAGATATGATGTCAAAGAAAAGAAACAAACTTAAGACAACGTTCATTTAATCTACAGATTAATATTAAAAACTCAGATTCTTTACCGTTTAGAAAGAAATATTGTTTGTGAATAACATCGTGCTTCTGGATGCTCTATTGCTCTTCTCCAACTTATTTTTGTACTAGATTACTAGTTTACATATTCATGAATTATACAGATTGAAATAAAAAAATTATATAAAAAGTTATAGATACATATAATTAATGATAACATATCAATGAAATTAATATATCTAACAAACATATTTAAGTTAAAAAATAATATAGAAAAAATATTATTATTCATAAATATCCATAAACCCTTTATATATCTTAAAAGATTTTAATTTTAATAATGATAATCTAGAAAATAAAATTTACATTAAAAATTTTAAGATTTATTAGAGTGTTTTTAATGTAATGATTTACTTATTTATAGAAAGAATTTAATTAATTAATATAGTAGTAAATGAGCATTTAGTAAGTAGAAGAGAAAACTATTTATTAAAATTTGTAAGTTTATTGTGCTAAGTACATATGAATAATTATTTATAGAAATAATTATTTATTAATGATTTACTTATTTATAGAAACATTTTAATTAATTAATATAGTAGTAATGAGCATTTAGTAAGTAAACTCATCAAAAGAAGAGAAAATTATTTATTAAAATTTGTAAGTTTATTGTGCTAAATACATATGAATAATTACAAGTAAAGATTATATGGCACACTACAAGATAACCATATGGCTATAGACATTTTGTTTTTATTAGATTAGATCATGTGATTTTGTATCTTCTATCTAGTAATCTTGCTAGTCTTTTATGTTATTCCAACCATTCTTCAATTAATTAAAGACATCATTAATAAATTAAACTTTTTAAAAAGTGGCTTTTCCTTTATAATTGGAGCTTGAGATTTTGTTAATATACACATGATATGCTTCAAAAGTACAAACGGGATATAATAGTTGCAATCATCTTCCCTTAATATCAATTATCAATTGTCAAACAAAAGTTGTCATTCATTTTAAAAGTTTACTTTTGCCCTTTTCTTTTTTGTTAATGGTTAGTGACCTTTTATAGTTTGTTTTATATAGCCATACTGTTCCCACAATATTAATATATCTTTAGTGTTTACATTTTGGTTAAATAACAACTATGACACCCACGTTTTGCGATGGTGTCGTCATTCGTAGTGGCATATCTTCAAATAGTAACACATATATGGTGTGAGTGTTCATTAGTAAAAACTAATATAACCCGTGGGTGTATCAATTGATGTAAACTCTAAATTTAATTAAAAGGAAAAACATAAAAAAACAAAAATATATTTAAAAGTATTCATATTACGTGGCGAAGGTTCACTTTTCACCTTTTACATATAACTATAAACCGTTGTAGTGTAATTTGTCGTGTGTATTTAAATTGAATTAAAGAAAATAAATGAATATAAAACAAAAATAAATAAATAAATAAAGACCAAAAGAATCTTCATCTTCATACTTTAATAAAAAAATATTTTGAGATGACACATGTTAATATCACAATCATCCTCATCAAATTTTTCCCGTCTCCCTTTCCTATTAAATAATTATCTTAATTACTAATAATATTATTTAATATTTTTTTAAAAAAATTTAATAAATTAAGAAAGAGATCTATTTATTAATATTATTTCTAATTAAGAAAAAATTTAAAACAAAGTTTGAAAAAAATTATATAATTGTTTTATTACTTATAGTCATTTCTCATATATAATTTCAGTCGTATCATATTTTAGAATACCATTTTATATTTAATGTATTTTATTATATTAATATTTTATTTATTCAATCCGTGTAACACACGAGTTTACTAAAGTTGGTCTTAAATAAAGAAGGTGTTGCAAAAGCCAAGTATTGGAACTTTGTTGTTATTTAACTACTATACATCCGGTTGCGAAATGTATATATATATGATATTTTTATACAATATTATCTCGTCCAAACATGAAGACAACAAACACCTTGTTGAACACAATGAAAGAAAAAATTAATACTTAATAAGTATATTAACACCGGTGAAAAAATAATAAGTATCTTGATCATCATGCTTACGAATTAAGTGATCATCAGAGTTCAATAAAAAAAATCTAATGCTGAATGTATCTTTGAAGAATAAACATGTTTAAAAAATGCTAATGGTATGGCACCACAAAGGTTTCCTAGTATACGAATGTTCAAACTTTTTTTAGGTAAATATCTTAGAGTATTCAAGAGAATGCGATTTGTGTATATCTTTATAATATCTTGAGGTGATATCTTTTTATATTTTGTGAGACATTCGTAAAATCTTTACAAATATATACCGGTCACATACACATGTTTCAAAATAGTTATTGATAAGTTTCATGATGCACACTTGTGATTCTTTCATTAAGTCTTTGATCTTTAATCTCAATTAAAATATTTGAATCTTCAGAATAGCTTCGAATCTTTAAAAACACATAGATCAGAGACCAGTAGCTAGATGTCGTGTTTCATTAGCTCATAGGATTGATCTTGTAAACTCTCTTATGTTTCATTAAACATATTTTGTGATCTCCTTAATTATTTGTGAATGTGCTTCTACATGAACAATTCGTGTAATGATCTCTTTAATTGAAACCATTATAATTTGGTTATAAGCTAGATTATAATGATTGCTGATAGAAACTATCTAGGCTTAACTCGGTGAGTGAATTATTTATACACACACAAAAAAAGGGCAACGTATGAATAACATGAGCTCGATAAAAATCACTTGCCTTAAGGTATAAGTATTTCAATACTCAAGTTCAACTTGTAAATGAGTAGATAAAGTGCTTAAATAAAGTTAAGTTTAAATATTTTTTGAGTCAATATATGCAAATGATCCAAAAAGTCACTATATAATGTAATTTCAACACTATATATTTAGCATTTACATGATTTTAATAAAATAAGTAGTACACACAGAAGTATAAACTTTATAATTACATCCCACAATCCAGGTTGAAACAATTAAAATAAATAAAGACAAATTCTTTCAAGAAGATGCACATGACTGGGAATCATCACTTAAGGAAATGCATTATACTTGTGAACCTCCAATTGAGGAAGACTTGTTGAAGATTGTGGACGAGACGTCGAAGAAAGGAACATCCTCGGTGTCATCAGTAAATAACTTCAAAGATTGCGGGATTGGAGGCATGCTCACATCCACTACCCCTGCGAGAATATGTTCCACTTGACTCATTGAAGGCCGATTATCTTCCTCATCTTGGATGCACCAATATGCAACTTTGCAAACTTTTGTGACTTCTTCAACACTAGCCTCTCTATTTAACCTACTGTCTAGTAGGTTAAGGATATCGCCGCCCCCCACAACGACATTTGCAGCCGAACTAGGGAAGAATGTAATACTTGAACCATCATGAGATTGCTCCAAATTTCTTTTACCGTGTACTAATTCAAAAAGCAACATTCCATAGCTAAAAACATCTGCTTTGGCAGTAACAGGTGTCCCTGATAACCATTCTGGAGCTAGATACCCCCGCGTCCCTCTCATAGTTGTCAAAACTCTACTAAAGTCTCGACCCACGAGCTTAGCTAGACCAAAATCTGCAACTTTTGGACAAAACTTAGCATCTAAAAGAATGTTTTCTGGCTTGATGTCAAAGTGCATTATGCAATCTCTACACTTCTCATGGAGATAAACCAACCCTCTTGCAGTTCCAAGGGCAATCTGATACCTAGTTTCCCACTTTAGAACATTATCTTGCTTTTTGTGAAAAAGATGGAAATCTAGAGAACCATTTGACATGTAATCATACACTAACAATTTATGATTTCCTTGTGCACAGAACCCACGAAGGCGCACAAGATTAACATGTTGGATGGTCCCAATTGTGCTCACCTCACTCCTGAATTGCTTATCTCCTTGGTTAACACTTTCTAGTTTTTTCACTGCCACAATGGATGAATCACGCAGTCTCCCCTTGAAAACTGAACCAAACCCACCTCCTCCAAGTTTATTTGAGAAATTTTTGGTGGCTATCTGTAAATCTCTATAGACAAACGCTACCAACGATCCATCCATTTTCGTCTTTCCAACCCATATCCACTTTTTTCTTAAGATTATAAGAATAAATAGACCTAAGACAAAAACCACACCTGCAATAGACCCGAGAACAACCCCTAAAGTAACCTTATGATGTTGAAGATCTTTAGAAGCAACTTTGATGTTCAATTCAAACTTCTCTACGTTTGAATCATCTGAAACAAAGACAAGTGATATGTTGTTCAAGTCTTCATTATTCCAAAGGCAACATGTTTTGAAGATAAAACTATATCCATCACAACTGCAGTTATCCAAACAAGACCTTCTGCATGCTGATTCATCTAATAAAGGAGTCTCATCTTGAAATGTTAGAAGAAACTTAATTGGTACATAACTTAAAATGAACTCATCCTTTTCTTCCTGAACTTTACATTTCAACTCGGTTTTTCTAACACATCCTCCAAACAATTCGCTCACGTTCCAATCACTCTGCGATATAGGCTCAAAACCAGCCAAACAGTTGCAGAATGGGGAGATCTGTTGATTGCAGACACTAAACATCCCACACTTGGAATAAACATCGCAAATTTGTTTAGGTTGAGACCAAAACAAAAACCACTTCTTGGAACTCTCCTCCCATGTCAGTTGCTGAATCAGCCCCGAGACATCTATAACTAATCTAGATATAACTGAAGGATTATAAAACGAATATGTGAAATAGCTTTCGTTTGCATTGTCTATGTAGCTGAAATTGAAGATATAAGGCACCCCCATATCAGGTATTAAGCTAAAAAACTTACCATTCCAAGGTCCACTAGCCCAATACTCTTCAGATCTATTCCACTTGAGTACATACTGCTTCTTCTTTTGGTCAATCTCTAAAGAAAAGAGCCCCGCTGCAGGATTGTCATTACTTCTCCATGACGTTATAACCTGCGTTATATTCGTTCGCTTGTTGTATCCGAACTTACTACCGGGCAAAAAAGTATGAGTTGGGTGATCAAAACTTTGCCAAATTGGTGGGCTTGAACCAGACCCATATCTCAATACTAGATTACCATCATCAAGAAGAACTACTGATGCAGGAGTCTTAGTAGAGATCATACTTGTTGACCAAATTGGAGTGTTTAACTCATTTAAAAGCACCAAGTTACCATCTTTCATTTTCAAAATAGAAGAGAATCTATCAACGATTGGTGTTTCTCTGTTGGCTACCCACACTACAGTAATAGGATTGGAAGATACCTTTTTATACCAGATGCCTATATAATACTTGGAAGAATTACCTGCTTTGAAGAAGCCTAGCTCAAAGTTTCCACCTTTGGATATGATTGTTTGGTCCCCATATAAAGACTGGTTTGCAGATATGATATCAGCTCCACATGAACAAGAAATGATAAGAGAGAAACACAAAATAAGCAAATTCCCCATTAATGATTGAACTGCTAGTTTTGGGGAACCACTTGACTGATACACATATTGGATTACTAGCATTAGGTTTTATAGAAGGGACATTTGAACACAAAGTAACTTGCTAAATCACTTATGATAATACAGGAGAAAGAGATGTCAATATAGATTGAAAGACATGTGAAACACATAAATAATTAACTAGAAAAGGAAAGCACAAGTTGAGAGTTGAATGTTCAAACCTTAGACATTTATCGCCCACCTTCCAACAATAAATGTGTCGTTGTGAACTATTTATTTTAATTTTCAACCAACCCTGTTATTTCTGTCCCTGATAACTTAGAAGAAACTAAAATAACAATCATACAATAAGAAATAAGTCACAATACAACTTTTTAATTACTAAATTGTCACATAAACATGCTCATAGCTAGGCCTGGCAAAATGTTCGGGTCAGGCCGTTTTGGTTAATTTTGGTTCGAATCAGAACAAGTTTTGACCAAAATGGGTACAGGTAAGAATGGCATGATTTAAATTTACAAACCAGCCATAAACAAGGAACATAATTGGGCATCTTCCACATTACCACTGTACTGATTTCAAACAGATCGAACTAAATGCAATTACATAAATCGCCCTTGAAGCGCTAAATTTCGTAAGATGATCTGCAATCACAAGATGTGTTTGATGCTTGCACGATGAACCTGCTGTTTATTCACATTTGATGCTTGCAAAATCTGTTGTTATTTTGTTCTTTTATACATTTGTTCATTGAATAACATGGTGTTTATTCAGAAATCACATTTCTGTAACCCAAAACAAGTTGCTTTATTCTCCAAATGTGATCACTGATCAAATATAAACTCATTATCTGCATCTAATATCCACATAATGATATGAAAAAGCAATGTGATTTACGCATGTTTTGGAATTTTAATAGCTCGCATCCTGCATCACGAACTGAATTTTTAGGCCAAACGCATTGCAGCGCATCACGCAATTTAAAAACAAGAAGTACTGCACTATATTCAAATGCGTATTTTTCGACTGTGTTACATAATACATAACTACCAATTTATCAGTTTGGTCAGAATGGATTACCATCAACATATTCAACTATATAGGATGAATCAACATATAAAACTAAACAAATATATGCAGATAAAGTACCTGCAGGATAGAATAAAATCAATCTCTGATTGGGACCAACATACGTGTATTCAAACAGAGCATTTAATACATCTATGAACCTCCTCCTCCTTTGATGACAATCTCCGTGCATTTCATGCATGATTCAAATGGTTTACGTTATGCTCCCAACAAAAAAGAATTTGAATATGAAGACATACAATGATGGACTGAAGATCTTGTTAAACAACGAATCGCTGGTTTAACCCTGATTTAAGCGACAAACAAGAACAACAATCCCGTTAGTAATCGAGGGTTTTTTAGGTTTAGAAGATGTCTTGAACAATTGGAATGCAACAACCATGGTTTTGAAAACCGGACTAGTCCGGCCGTTCCGACCGGTTGGCCCGGGAACCGGACTCCAATCCGGTCCGGTTCTGTGCTTAAAACCGTTTTAATGTTGAACCAATGGTCAGACCGGTTGAACCAGCGGTCGGACCGGGAACCGGACCGGTTGAACCGTTTTTTTTATATACTTTTTTATTTTTTTGTAATTTTTACATATATTTATAAAAAAATAATTATAATTTTATCTGGTTTTTATATACGGTCCGACCATCGGACTAGTAAAACGTCCGGTTTACTGTCCGGTTCGGTTTTAAAAACATTGACTACAACTTTTTATGATTGTGAAGAAAAACTGCTAATTTGCATTGAAAAGAGAGACAAGAACAATACCCGACACGGTGGGATAAAAAAGTGATTCTGACTTATGAGTAAATAAAAGTAAAAATAAAAAAGTAATATAATAATATAAAAAGTATTATTTAATTTTAAAATAAAAAAAAATTAATAACTTTTAATGTAATTATATGAACATTGATAAAAAATTTACTGCGAGTGCTCGTAAGCCGAAACAACCCATGTCTTTATACACTATGTTCAAATCAGCCAAACGGATGGGTAAAAAAATTGTCAAGCAACCAATAGCTTTACTAATTTTTTAATCGACAAATTCACGCAAGCTATAAATATATTTTAAAATATACAATAACTAATATATTATTGTTGAAGTTTTTATTAAATGTTTAAAAATAATAAAGTGTGAATTTACATGTGAAATTACTCTAAAAATTAGCATCACTTCAAACATTTTTTCGCAATGTAAATTCACATCTTCAATGGTAACCTTTGCAGAAAAATAAAACTATTTTTAAATATAGTAAATGTAAGTATCGTTAATACACTTATCACTAATTAAGGTACGCAAGTCTATCTTTAAATGCAATCTATGCTTATTTTGGGTTTTTTAATTAATAAATGGGTAATAAAAAATGAGTATTGATTAGGGTTTTAGGTTTTTAATTCTAGTATTTTATAATATACACACCTAACACAACAATATTTATTTTACATTTTATTAAATTATTAATTCTTTTTTTTAAATTACAAAAAAACTTTATTTTTTTAAACCATTTAGCAATAGGGATAATAACTTGTTTTTTTTCAAAGAATTCATGTCAATCGTAAAAAGAAGATTGGCGTCTTTCGAAACTCGCGTATTATACGTTATATTTGAAACCGAAAAAAAAATGGCGTTAGTTGACACCATCCTCCCCAAAGT
The DNA here is from genome assembly GCA_018326385.1 of Flaveria bidentis. Taxonomy (NCBI): domain Eukaryota; kingdom Viridiplantae; phylum Streptophyta; class Magnoliopsida; order Asterales; family Asteraceae; genus Flaveria; species Flaveria bidentis. Next base: position 2,587 of record BJCM01272322.1, on the reverse strand, counting down.
GGTTCCACCTTTAGACATAGGCTCTTGTTTAGTTTTCTTCTTCACTAAGTTGTAAACTCTAATTATTCTATATATACCCATGTTATATATTGCAATCTTTGTATTAAACTATAATGAGAACCCATAGTTGTAGCCGCATGAACAAAGTCACACTGACCAAATCACATTAAATGTGTCGTTTAATTTTTGTTTGTGTGAGATTCATTGTGCCTTGTGTATTGGTTCCACTGCGCCACGTAATCCTAACAGTTGGAACTTCTGAGTCTTTACAAACAAGAGGATGTTATCTGACTTGCAAAATAAAACATCTAGTTTGATGAACAAGTTAAGATAATTAACATATTATATATCTTTATCATACCCATTAATATCGATATACAAGTATGTAAGGAAATTTATTATATTTGTGTATCAGCACACAATCAAATATGTATATGGGCTTTCATGTACAACATAAGAACCAAACACGTTATGGTTTAACAAAATTATGTTGTGAAAGGAAGTGAATAAGTACGTAAATGTGCTTTCGTATGGAATATACATGTTGTTATTCAAACACCAATTGATCAACACAAATTGAATGAATTGTTATTGAAGAATCAAGAACAACAACAACGAACAACAACTAATCTTGTTTACAAGAAATCAACAACTACTGATTGGAATCCCACACTTCTAACTAACTGATTACAAAGAAGAAGAAAAACTCTTATACTAACCAAAACAGACAACTATATGATATTGTCAGAAATAGTCCCTCAACTTTAAAAACAAGACTTTTACTTAACATATAAAGTAACAAAGTCCAATTCAATTACAAAGAGCTAATAATTTATGATACAAATTATTAACATGGCATGACTAAACATAAACATGAACAAGTTTATTTAAAACAAACACAAATTTAAGTAATAACAATATTAATGCTCTGATGTGTTTAGCGTACATCACATGATGGATATGGCTTAAAAGAATGTAGTACAAAGGTTGCGTCTTTTGTCTAGCGTGTCATGCACCTTGATAATGACGGGATAATAGAGTTGCAAGAAAATTTTAAAGCTAAGTTAAAAATGATAGATTGATTTAGAGATTTGCACTACAAAAGATTGAATATGATATGTCAACTATCAAACATGATACGTTTTAATATTTTAAAGTTTTTATATGTATGTACAACGTAAAAGAAATAAAATACTTAAAAAGGATTAAATAACAATATAACAATAAGTAGTTTGTTCTACGATTCGATTCGATTACAAAGATCTGATAACTTATGACATGTTTTGTTAACATAAAATGATTTAACATAAAGTTAAACATATTAGCATTTAGAGTAAACGGTTAGGCCGCCAGGTTACTAATAATATTATTGATTTCAAGTGTTACATCACATAATGGACATGGTTGAGAAGGATGTAACACCATATGAATCCATACTAAGTACTTATCACATATCTCGGATGGTTGTCAATAGTTGAGGTAAAAGAACAAATAAGTACTAAAGTAAAAGCCAAAACCAAATCAAGGAAGAAAATATGAGCAACTTCCAACTTGTTAAAGAGAATAATGACATATTCATTGTAATAAATTTTAAATTACAGTAATAAAAAAGTTGTAATAAAAACACAATATGGTAAAAATTTTAAATGAGTTAAAAAAACAGCGGTTAAAATAATTTATACTAGACATCTAATATGTAAAAGTATAAATACTTTAAATTAAAAAACCTAAAGTGATTTATACTTTGACGTCTAATATTTCTAAATATACTAATTGTCGAAAATTAAACAAAAACTTTGTAATTTTCTAAATGTATTTCTAGATATAATTGTCGAAAATTATTTGCATTCATTGTCGAAATTGAAAATTAAACAAAAACTTTGTGATTTTTTTAACATTTCACAAATTATACAAAAACGCTGAAAAATCTATTGAGATATAATTAAAGAAATATTAAAAAGTCACAATGGTAAAAGACAAAAACACATTGTAAAATATGATTATTGTATACATTTAATTATAATACAAAATGATAAGATAACAATAACTTTATATAATATAAAAAAACAAAAGAACACGAAATGATAATCCTAGTCTAACTATTTGTTGACTCCGTTAGTTTTGTATGACGTATCACGTAGCGTGACTCGTGACGTATCACATATCACTCAATTTTTTTATAAAATATTATTTTTTGAAGTTATTCAATGTAACGTTTTTATCATTGATTGTGTAGCTTGAAGACAAAAAATGCAAAAATTGATGGATTTATATAAAGAAGTTATTTTAATTGTGTAATACGTCATGTCACACGTCATCTCATAAAAAACTAACGACATTAACGAATAAGTAGCATTACACCGTTACAAGTAACAAAATTAAAAAATAAGATTTATAAAAAAAAAAAGAAATAATTATAAAATAACAAACAACAACATATAATAACATGTTCTACAACAGTCCACTTCAGTTCAAACCAAACTCGCTGCTCACTAACCACTAGTCTTCTTCTCCGGCGAGATGTCCACCGAGTATCCGTCGGACGCCACCACCCGCCCCGTCGGCGGCACGGAGCACAGCTGGTGCA